>CAWUFW010018490.1:0-219517 GCA_963921515.1 Calotriton arnoldi
GATAGTCAAAAATTGACCAGGGCACTGCTCTTCCCGGATCTGCGCTTGCTGGCGCGGAAAGAAGAACTGACGTCAGCGCGCAGGGCGGCGCCTAAGTACTGCCCGCGACGTCATCCCGGCGATCACGACGCCGGCGACGGACGCGGAGCCGCACGGCGCCGCCTACCGACGCGCAAAGGAGCACTGCTACGCAAAAAACTTTCCGGATCAGCCTGACGCCTGGGGATATTCTAAGGTAAGGAATCTGTCACTAACGTGTCTCTTTCAGATAAGCAGTTTTTAAAGTCAATAGTCTGAGAGGACAATTATGTAGTGGCTCGAAGGGAGCGCACATAAGGTAAGTTAAGACCAGATTCAAGTCCCACTGGGGCATTACGAAAGGAATAGGAGGAAAGAGGAGAATAATACCCTTAAGAAACCTATTTACAATAGGGGACTTGAAGAGAGAAGCTGATCAGGAAGAGGCGAAGAAACGCCGAACTGGCCGAAAGATAGCCCTTGACGGGTGCCCAGAACAGATCCCTGCTGGGCCAAAGAAAGTATAAATAGGAGAACCTCCAGAAGGAGGGCAGAAAGGGGATCCACAGCCTTTGCTGTGCACCATGCCACAAATCTGTTCCATCTACAGGCGTATACTGTCTTAGTAGAGGGACGCCTGGCTGCCAAGATGACATTACAGACTTCGGGAGGAAGGTCAAAAGCTGTCAACTGTCGCCGCTTAAGGAGGTGGAGGCTGGACAGGTTCGGGTGGAGGACCATCCCGTGCTGCTGCAACAGAAGATCCTCCCGAAGAGGCAGTCTGATCGGAGGATCGGTGGCCATATTCAAGAGCTCGGGATACCAGACTCTTCGTGCCCAGTCCGGAGCCACAAGAATGACTTGGGCCCGTTCGCACTTTATCTTCTTCAGCACTCTGGGCAGAAGTGGTATAGGCGGAAAGGTGTACAGAAGACCGCAATTCACTCTCTCGACGAAAAGCGAAGCCGCCGAGCGAGAGTGCCGCCTTGGAAATTCCAACGCGCAGAACTGCTGACATTACGCGATGTTCTCTTCGGTGGCGAACAGATCTAACCAAAGGCTCTCCCAGCTGCTGAAAGAGACCTTGCATCACCTCCGAGAGTGAAGATGCACCATTCGTGATCCATCATGCACCGGCGGCTGAGGTTGTCCGCCCTGGCGTTCAAAGAACCTGCCAGAGTGTTGAACCACCAGGGACATGCCCTGATGGTTCCGGCCACGTCCAAGAGGCGAAGAGGCCTCTTGACATAGGGTCCACGACCCCACCCCACCTGCTTGCTTGCAGTACCACATGGCGGTGGTGTTGTCCCCGTGAACACCTGCATTATCCTTCCTCTGACAGAAGGAAGGAATGCCTTCAGTGCAAGACTAATCGCCCAGTGCTCCAGAAGGTTGATGTGGAGCCCGGACTCCGCCGGAGACCAGAGGCCTCTGATCTCTGCCTCTCCCATGTGGCCACCCCATCTCAGGAGTGTCGCATCTGTCACCACTGTGAAGTCTGGTTGGGGAAGGGAGGGATCTGCCGTTGACCAAATCCTGGGTCCGGGTGGCCACCACTACAATTGGTGTGCAGTGCCCTCTGACATCTGGGCGCTTAATCGGAAAGGTTGCCCTGATGCTGCGCCCACTGGAACTTCGGGTCCCACTGCAGAGCCTGCATATGCCACCTGTCGCATGAATCCACCAGCAGGATGCATGAGGCCCTGAAGGCCCAGCAGCCTCAGGGTCATTTCTCACCGGCATCGGGGGACAGAGGCTGAAACTTGCCCGAATATCCCGGACTCGCTGCTTTCCCGGGAGGATAAGCCAAAAACTGCGCTGTATCCAGAACTGCTCCGGGTGAAAGGAGCCACGAGAGGAATCAGGTGTGACCGGCACGTTGATAGTGAACCCCAGCGAGTGCAAGAGGTCTGCCGAAGTCTGGAGGTGGGAGACAACAGCCTGGGGCGAGCTCACCTTCAACAACCAGTCGTCGAGATAGGGGAAGACTTGAAGCCCTGATCTGCAGAGATGAGCTGCGACTACCGCCATCACTTTCGTGAACACCAGAGGGGCGCTGGTAAGGCCAAAGGGGAGCACGTTAAACTGAAAATGCTCGTGGCCTATCGTGAACCGTAGGTAACGCCTGTGGGCTAGCAGGACGGGGAATATGGAAATAGGTGTCCTGCAAGTCCAACGCCACCATACAGTCTCCAGGGTTGGGGGCAGACAGAACCTGAGCCAACATGAGCATTTTGAACTTCTCCTTCCGCAGGAAGTGGTTGAGGGCCCTGATTTCGAGAATAGGCCTTTGTCCTTCTTGTGCACCAGAAAGTAGCAGGAATAACAACCACAACCTACTTCTGGCGCAGGGACCCCTTTGATAGCTCCCTTGGCCAAGAGAGCTGAGACTTCCTGGCGAAGAAGCGCCAAATGGTCCACCGACATGCGATCGAAGACGGTGGCATGGAGGGAGGGGCAGTCTCGAGTAGTGGGGGAGTAGCCCCTGCAGGAGCTGGCCCCGCAAACCCCCACCTGTCCGACGTGATGGAGTGCCAGTGGGGGAGGTGATGGCGAATCCTGCCACCCACTGGCCGATGATTGGCCTGAAAAGTCATACTAGGAAGGTTTGGAGGCTGCTGCGGAGTGGTTGGGTGGGGAGGGTGGACTTGCCCGCCCGCTGGCTCCCAGACCTGCGAGTTCGGTGGGTTCCACGTCCTAGGCCACGCAGAGGCTGGGCAGTTTACGTGAACAGGTGGCTAGATTGGGCTGGACGTGGTGGGGTGCCCCTTCCGTAGCAACAAAGGGGGCAAAAAGCAGACTGTGGTGGACGGGAAGAAGCAGCGAGGCCCAAGGATCTGGCCGTAGCCCGAGAATCCTTAAAGCGCTCAAGCGCCGAGCCTGCCTTGTCACCAAAAAGGCGACGGCCATCGAAAGGCATCTCCAGCAAGGTTGACTGGACATCCCCCGAAAAGCCAGATGTCCTCAACCAGGCGTAGCGCCTAAGGGCTACTGAGGTGGCAATCATTCAGCCTAGTGAGTCAGTGGTATCCAGTCCACATCGAATCGTGGGTGTAGCTGCGTCTCTCCCATCTGCCACCAGCACGGAGAGGATGGCCTGGGCCTCCTCCAGGCAATAGGGTGCAGTGCCAGGGGACACGTAGCCCGGAGATTGTTTAGAGAGGCCTGCTTGTGGCATTAATGGTTCTTTGCAGTACAAGCTGAAAAGAAGAGAACATCACAGCTCCCAAGGCATGATCCAGCTTCTGGGATTCCCTATCTGGGGGACAGAAGCCCTTGGCAGAAGAAGCTTCTGACCCCACCAAGCCTCTGGGTGGAAGAGTGGTGGCCAGTGGAGAGAAAACTGGTGTCTGGCCGGCCGGGCCGAGGAAGCGTGGCAGCGGGCCGCTCGTCCTCTCCACAGGAGCCCCTGTGCTGGGCTGAAAAGCCGACCAAGTGCCCCAGGAAGATGTCCAGTGAGGGCTTCGGATTGAAGGGCAGATGGGGGTTCAGAGGAAGTTGTCGCATGAGCTGAAGCACCTCTGTCAGGAGATTGAGTCCTGACTGCCACTGAAGGGGCACTCCAGGCCCAAGGCCCTCGGCTGCCCTTCGCATCACCCACAGCGTAGGACGCTCCCTCCTCTGTAGCCATGGTAGGGGAAGAAAGTATGCCAAGGTCTAGAGAAGTGTCCAGACCACTGGCCTCACCCAGATCCTCTCTCCAGTCCGGCTCTTCAAGCTGGTCTGCTAGAGGGTCCAGCGACCCCTACCAGTCCTCATCACCACCATCTTGGTGGTAGGGAACACCAGGGATGAACAGGGGAACAAAAGTACCCTCCGGCATCAGATCCGATGTCGGTCGACGTCAGTCTGGCTCCAGGTCCATCTCGGGGGTGAGGATGGGGGCGGTGCCGCCGACCAGGAGCACAGCCGACGCCAGCATCGCCGGGATCGGCGCCTAGAAAGTCGAGTGAGATCGACCAGCGTCGATCCGGATCCAGGACTGGAACCCCAGGGCCCTCCGGTGCCAGGGCCGAAGCCACCAGCATCGAGGGCCCAGGACCCCCAACAGGCTACGCGGGGCCATAAGGCGCGCCGGCGGAGTTGGTCTGCCCAAAAATGCGTTGGAGGGCTTGGTAGTATGTACGAAGTTGGGCAGGGGACGCTCCGGCTCGTGGAAACAGGGGGAGTTGAGGAGTCGTCCCTGAATCAGGCACCGGAGACGGAGCCCTGGGCGGCAGCCGCTCCCTGTCCCGCTTGGCGTCAGCCGACCGACTGAAGGCCCGAAGAGCGCCGGTGCTTGGCTCAGAGCACCGGAGACCTCGAGTGTGAGCGAAGGGTGTAGGTGGCTACGCGAGCAGTCTGGGGCAACTTCCTCCTCAGACAAAAGCGGGAGTGACGCGGAACCCAGCCACCGGGCTTCCACGCCCAGCTTTCGGGTCCGGCTGCCGCAAAGACTTTGGATTCATGGCCCGACAGTCGGAGCACGACTTCGGGTCGTGGTCGCGCTCCAGACACCAAAGGGACACGAGGTGCGGATCCATCACAGAAAAGAGTTTGTGACAGGAGCAGCAAGGCTTGAACCCGGTCCAGCGTTAGGACATCCCTCGCGCACCAGGAGTCGATAGTCTCAAAAAGAAGTCGACAAAACATTGAAAAAAGTTAGTCAAAAAGTGACTAGGGGTAGCTCTCTCCGGCGCAAGGCTGGCGCAGGGGCGGCATCTAAATAGGCACCGCAAACGTCATCCCGGCGACCACGACGTCAACGACGGACGCGGAGTCAACCGATGCCACCCATCGACGCACAGGGGTACTGCTAAATTCTCCAGGTCCAGTCTGACGCCTGGGGGAAATTCTAAGGTAAGGCATCTATAACTAACTGTCTCTTTCAGATCTAGTATTTAGGGGCAAACGCTGAACTTTGCCTCCTCAGATTCGAGGAAGAAAGAAGAAGGACTGAAGAGACGTGCTGACCCAGGAAGAAGAGGACAAGTACTGCTTTGGCCCCAGCCCTACCGGCCTGTCTGCCTCCGACCTGCCTACAGCGAAGAAACCGGCATGTTCAGCAGCCATCCAGAGCCCGGAGGAACTGCCCTGCACTCACCTTACAGACTCTGGGCCAGATGTACGACGAGAATTAGCATGCGCAAACGGGTTTGCGACCCGTCTCAACGCATGCTAATTCTGATGGACACGCACATGCAAGCGCTATTTTGCGAGTCTCAAATGGTTGGCGACTCGCAAGGCTAGTGTTTTGCGGCTTCTGCTATTAAGGAAGGGCGTTCCTTCCCTATTAAGCGGGGGTCACAAGCCATGTACCAGTGTCTTGCAGCCGCAATTGCGGTCGCAAACACCCCACACATACCACCCTCTTCGAGAGGGGTGGTGAAATGCAATCGCAAATGGGAAGGGGTCACGGGAACCACTTCCCGCCTGTGACTGGCTCTGAAAATATTTTTTAAGGTCAGGCAGTGGTCCAAGGGACCAGTCACCTGCCAGCAAAATGAAACTAAAACGGTTCATTTTTTTTTTTAAATGCATCCCGTTTTTCCTTTAGAGAAAACGGGCTGCATTTAAAAAAACCCTTATTGACAAGCAGTCCCAGACATGGAGGTCTGCTGAGCCCAGCAGGCCTCAATCCCTGGGAGGGCCATGGGGTCGCAAATTGCGAGTGGCCCATTAATGACTATGAGCCTCGCATTTTGCGACTGACCTGGGAATCGCAATCAGTGTCTGACACTGTAGTACATTGTAATTGCGCCTCGCAATTTGCGACTATAATGACAAGTGCGAGGGCGCAGTAAGAATCGCCACATCTAGCCCCAAGTCTTCGTGAGCACCATGTTGCCCAACAAAGACTCCAGACAGAATCCAGTTCCGGCGACTCCGCGATTCTGCACCATCTGCACCCGACAACCATGGCGAGTTAGAGTGTCCCAACATCACAAGGAGGTCTCCCCAGCGATCATGACCTGGGATCTGGTGAGCCACAATCTCCCTCAAGCCTCAAGACGATGCCTGCAGCCTCAACCTGAAGCATCCCCCCGACTGGGACCGGAGCTGGTAAGAAAACCTGACACCAGAAGACACCCCTGCACCTGACGCCCCACTGCCTTGGGTGGCCCAACCGACGGTGTCCAGGCATCCCCCAAGAACCCAACTTACCACTCCAGCCGGTGGTCGCCTTCAGGAAGTCTCCCTGCCCGAGCCTGCAGGAACTTTGCCAAACCGAAGGTCTCCCTTGAAAAGCACAGTGCCCCCGACGTCTCCTTGGCACCCTACACCAAGCTGCCCCAGTGTCGCTGGTAGTGCAGCTCCTGTGCTGGTCGTTTGCCCCTGCAGTGCTGACCTTAACCCCAGGAGCTTTGCTCCCACACCCGAGTGGCCTGCTCGTAAGCAGTCCCTAACCGAAGGCCCCCTTAGCCCCATTGGCTAACATTGGGCCCCTGCACTCTGATCACGACCGCCCCAGTGCCGCTGGTGGTCGCCGAGTGCTATCTGAATAGCCAGGGAACCTTGGTCCTATCCCCCAAAACTCCCACTTGTAAAATGTTTACTTACCTGCAAAACCGATAACCATTTTTCCCATAGGAATGAGAATTTGGGCTTAAAATGTTTCTGGTGTTGAACTGTTGTTTTGTACGGGAAAACAGAAACTTTATCTCAAAGCCAAAAAAAGTCTTACTTACCTTCTATTGTGAGATCCATAGTTGTGGTATCTAGGCATACCACCCCAGTAGTCAAAGTAATCTAAAAGTAAATAAAAAGTATTCTAAAAGTAACTACTGTGTAATTCAAGCTGCTTTTTAACGTGATGCCAACCTGTAACAATTGCAAATCCATCCTCAAATGCATTTCTGTGTAAAGGTTTACAATTGAAAGTATATTATACCTACCTGTACCAAGTCCTGCTTGGGTCTAGAAATAAAATACAGGTATACCTTTTTTATACTTACCCAATTGGTCTGGATTCAGCCTCTGAGTGTGTGCATCAGTCTTGATTGAGTGGATACAATAAATGCTTAACAAACCCTCTGGATAAGCCTAACTGCTCGCCCACACTACCACAAAGAGAGCGGTTAGTACTTACCTAATTTAGCCTCTGCTATACCTCTGGGGACTCCCTGGAGTCTGTGCACACTATATCTTACTTTGGTATGGTATATCCTGCGCCAGCTTCCTACAGGCCTCTGATTTCCAGTTTCTGCATATGCAATTTACTAGTGTTACCTCTTCTGGTGGTAGGAAAAAGGACTTCCCTCCTGCCAGACTTTCCTCTATTGCCCACCAGAGAAGGTATGAGGGATCCTGATGATGTCTGTCAGACTGCTCCCATACTGGAACCAGAGCAGATGGAGACCCCAATGGAGAGCCTTTATGTGCCAGCGTGCATGATTGACCACTAGGATGCCGGAAGCCAGCAGACCTAACAGTTGGAGAACGTTTACGACTGGAACTTGAGCTCCATGCCAAAATTTCAGATTTGTATACTGAATGTCCTGGATCCACTCAGGAAGAGGGAAAGCTTGGAGAGATGTGTCTAGTAATGCCCCGAAAAACATTGGAAGCTCTGGGTGCTTCAGGTGGGACTTGGGCAGACTTAGCCAAGCCAAGTGTGGTGTCTTTTTTCCTGTTCTAGCCGGGTGTGTCTTCTGTTTTAGCTTGGCTTGAAATGTTGTGCGTCATGTGGAATGTGTGATATTACTAAACTGGGTGTTTCATACCCGTCATTTGGAGATTCTGTCCACAGCTGGGGGCTGGGCGGATTACATTGTAGGTCCTGGTAAAGTGGGCTTCCATCACTTGTATCTTGTACCTTAATAAAGTGCCTGCTTCTGTATCTAACTGCCTCCTTAGTCTTGGCACTTGTGTGCATCTTCGAAATGCAATGCCAGGATGGGCATGAAGAAGTAGATGTTCTAGAAGTTAAAGGACATCATCCCATCTTCTGCTTCCAGCGCCAAAAGGACCTAAGTAAGGGACAGCATTTTGAACTTCTTGAACAGGTAAAAGCACAAGTTACTAACTTGTGTAACGATATATCTGTAAGAGACAGTAGTTAGTGACAGATTCCTTACCTTAGAATATCCCCAGGCGTCAGGCTGGATCCGGAGGTTTTTGCGTAGCAGTACCCTTGCGCGTCGGTAGGCGGCATCGTGCGGCTCCGCGTCCGTCGTCGGCGTCGTGATCGCCGGGATGACGTCGCGGGCAGTACTTGGCGCCGCCCCTGCGCGCTGACGTCAGTTCTGTACACGACTTTCCGCGCCAGGGAACGCAGAGCCATGCAAGAAGCTGACACAGGTGTCTGAAAAATACTAGGGCCCTGAAAGGATATGCCTTAACCTAGAAATCAGTTCGCAGAACGGGGAGGATGGGTGGGGCGGTAAGGAATCTGTCACTAACTACTGTCTCTTACAGATATATCGTTACACAAGTTAGTAACTTGTGCATCTGAAAGAGACACGTTAGTGACAGATTCCTACCTTAGAATCAGATACCCCAGCAATACCAACCCCGGTGGTGGGTCTGCGAACAAAGATCAGACAAGGAAGTCCTGGAGGACAGAACGGCCGAAAGCCGTCCCTCCGGACCTCGACTGTCAAGGCAGTAATGCTTATGTAAACGTGTGCAGCGAGGCCCACGTAGCTGCCTGACAGATAACCGGCAGCGGAACACCGCGGCCCAAGGCCGTGGTAGCAGCCTTTGCCCTGGTGGAATGGGCACGCAGCCCAACAGGAGGCTCCTTCTTAGCCAAAGAATAGCAGGTCTTGATGCACAAGGTAACCCAGCGGGAGATGGTCCTCTTGTGCACCGCCCGACCTTTTTGGCGCCCACGTAGCCAGCAAAGAGCTGGTCATCCACCCGGAAGTGTTTTGTGCGGTCAATATAGAAGGAGCGCACGTTTTGGGTCCAGACGGTGGAGCCCCTCTTCCTCCCTGGAAGGATGCGGAGGCGGAAAGAAGGTGGGCAAAGTGATGGTCTGCCCAATGTGGAAAGCAGTAACCACCTTTGGCAAGAAGGACGGACGCGTCCGAAGAACAACCTTGTCTGGATGAACAGACAGAAAGGGAGGTTTGCAAGATAGAGCCTGGAGCTCACTCACCCGCCGAGCGGAGGTGATGGCCACCAGAAAGGCTGTCTTCAGAGTCAGAAGACGAAGAGGGACAGTTATGTAGAGAGCTCAAGGGACGCACATTAAAAAGGTAAGAACCAAGTTCAAGTCCCACTGAGGGCATCACAAACGGAACAGGAGGGAAGAGGTGTGTAATGCCTTTTAAGAACCTGTTAACAACAGGGGACTTGAAAAGGAAGGCTGATCAGGGAGCCTGAGGAAGGCCGAGATAGCACAAAGATAACCCTTGATGGTACCCAGGGCAGAACCCTGTTGGGCCAGAGAGAGAAGGAACAGAAGGACCTCAGAAAGAGGGGCAGAAAGGGGATTCACAGCCTTTGCTGTGCACCATGCCACAAATTTGTTCCACCTGCAGGCGTATACCACCTTAGTGGAGGGACGCCTGGCTGCCAGAATCACATCACAAACTTCGGGAGGCAAGTCGAAAGGAATCAACTGCCGCCGCTCAATCTCCACGCAAGCGGGTGTAGACTGGACAGGTTCGGGTGGAGGACCGTCCCCCTGCTGCTGCGACAGAAGATCCTCCCGAAGAGGCAGACGGATCGGGGGGATCTACGCTCATATTGAGTAGCTCGGGATACCAAACTCTTCGAGCCCAGTCCGGAGCCCACAAGAATGACTTGGGCCCGGTCGTGCCGAATCTTCTTCAACACTCTGGGTAGAAGTGGTATAGGCGGAAAGGCGTACAACAGACCGCAACTCCACTCGTGACGAAAAGCGTCGCCGAGCAAGTGCCGCCTTGGAAATTCCAACGCGCAGAACTGATGACATTGCGCGTTCTCTTCGGTGGCGAATAGATCTAACCAAGGCTCTCCCCACTGTAGAAAGAGTCCTTGCGCCACTTCCGAGTGAAGACGCCATTCGTGATCCATCAAGCACCTGCGGCTGATTTCGTCCGCCCTGGCGTTGAGGGAACCTGCCAGGTGTTGAACCATCAGGAACATGCCCTGATGTTCCAGCCATGTCCAGAGGCGCAGAGCCTCCTGACAAAGGGTCCACGACCCCACCACGCCTTGTTTGTTGCAGTACCACATTGCGGTGGTGTTGTCTGTGAACACCTGCACTACCTTCCCTTTGACAGAGGGAAGGAATGCCTTGAGTGCAGAGTCGGATCGCCCGGAGCACCAGAAGGTTGATATGGAGCCGGGACTCCGCCGGAGACCAGAGGCCTCTGATCTCCGCCTCTCCCATGTGACCGCCCCATCCCAGAAGGGACGCGTCCGTCACAACTGTGTGCTCTGGCTGGGGAAGGGAGAGGGATCTGCCCATGACCCATTGCCGGTTCGAGAGCCACCACTGCAACTGTCTTGCAGTCCCCTCCGAGATCTGGACGTGATCGGACAGGTTGCCCTGGTGCTGCGCCCACTGGAACTTCAGGTCCCACTGCAGAGCCCGCATATGCCATCTGGCATGATTGACCAGCAGGATGCAGGAGGCCATGAGGCCCAGCAGCCTCAGGGTCATCCGTGCCGAAACCCAGGATAAAGGCTGAAAGATCGGAATCATAGCCTGAATATCCCGGACTCGCCGTTCGGGAGGATAGGCCCGAAACTGCGCCGTGTCCAGAACCGCTCCGATGAAAAGGAGCTGTGGAGAAGGAATCAGATGCGACTTCGGCACATTGATGGAGAACCCCAGCGAGTGCAGGAGTTCGGCCGTAGTCTGGAGGTGGGAGACGAATGCCTGGGACGAGCCCGCCTTCAGCAGCCAGTCGTCGAGGTAGGGGAAGACTGAAACCCCTGCCCGGCGCAGATGAGCTGCGACCACCGCCATCACTTTCGTGACCACCCGAGGGGCACTGGTAAGGCCAAGGGGAGCACGGTGAACTGAAAATGCTCGGGGCCTACCGTGAACCGAAGGTAACGCCGGTGGGCCGGCAGGACGGGGATGTGGAAATATGCGTCCTGCAAGTCCAACGCTACCAACCAGTCTCCAGGGTCGAGGGCAGTCAAGACCTGAGCTAGGGTGAGCATCTTGAACTTCTCCTTCCGGAGGAAGCGATTGAGGTTCCGGAGGTCCAAGATAGGACGCATGTCCTCCTTGTCCTTTTTGGGCACCAGAAAGTAGTGGGAGTAGCAACCACGCCCTACTTCTGGGGTCGGAACACGCTCGATGGCCCTCTTGGTCAAGAGGGCCGTGACTTCCTTCTGTAGAAGCACCAAGTGATCCCCTGACATGCGGTGGAATTGAGGTGGCATGGCTGGGGGGTGGTCTCGAAGGGGAGGGAGTAGCCCCTTCGGACAATGTCCAAGACCCACCTGTCCTAGGTGATGGTACGCCAGTGGGGAAGGTGATGGCGGACCCTGCCCCCTACTGGCATGCTGTGCACCTGAAAGGAGGGACTAGGAGGGCTTGGAGGCCGCGGACGGGTTGGAGGTGGTGGCCTGACCCGCACGCTGGTTGCCCGATCCGCCACGGCGGAATCCACGTCCTCGCCACGCGAAGACGCCTGCTGCGCGGGCCGGTGGCTGGGCTGCTGACGTGAAGGGGCGCCCCTACCGTGGCCACGATAGGGGCGAAAAGCAGAAGTCAGCGGAGGGCGTGTAGCAGAAAGGCCCAGGGACTTGGCAGTAGCCCGTGAGTCCTTAAAGCGCTCCAACGCATGGTTTGCTTTGGACCCAAAAAGACCGACTCGATCAAAGGGCATGTCCATGAGAGTATTCTGGACATCCCCTGAAAAACCAGTGGTTCTCAGCCTGGCGTGGCGTCGTAGCGCCACCGTCGTTGCAATAGACCTGCCCAGCGAGTCGGCGGTGTCAAGGCCACAACGTATTGTGTATTTAGCCGCATCCCTTCCTTCCGCAATGGCGCAGGAAAGCAGTGTCTGGACCTCCTCAGGACACTGGGGCAAAACATCCGCCACCGAATCCCACAGGGAGTGGGTATATCGGCCCAAAAGACAAGCGGTGTTAACGGACCGCAAGCCAGCACTGGAGGAAGAAAAACCCTTCTTCCCAAACTGATCCAGGCGTTTGGATTCCCTATCCGGAGGAGCGGTAGGGAAGGCGGTTTGGGAAGCGGAGGCTTGGACAACCAAGCTCTCAGGAGTGGGGTGGACAGAGAGAAACAGGGGGTCGCCCGTAGCTGGGCGAGGGCGTCGTGACACGTTCCGATCCACAGGAGCCCCTGTGTTGGGCTTGGACCAGGCGCCCAAAACAACGTCAGTGAGGGCGTCGTTAAACGGCAGCACAGTCTCCGCAGACGAGGCTGCCGGCTGAAGCACCTCTGTCAAGATGTTAGGCTTGACCGTCAAAGTAGGGAGTTGGAGACGTAAGGCCCCAGCTGCCCTACGCAACACCGTACCAAATTGGCTCCCTCCTCCCTAGCCACGGGAGGAGACAGCATGCCAGTGTCAGGGAAGTATCCAGACCACTGGCCTCCCCTGAGACTCTCTGTCCAGTCCTCATCGTACTGACACCGTCGTGTCAGAGGGTCATCAGACCCCTCCCAGTCCACCTGGTCCTCCTCTGGTTCAAAATAAGGAGGAGGAGGGACAGTTGGGATCCAAGGTCCCATCGGCGCCGGAACCGGCGTCGAGCCGGCACGTCGGTCCGGATCCATGTCCAGAGCCGGAAGGAACTGAGGGACGACGCCGCCCCGGAGCCCAGGGCGGCGTCGAGGACGGCACCGGAAACATCGGCGCCGGCGGAGGTGTCGTTAGGTCGACCGGCGTCGATGGGGGTTGTGGAGCCGGGATCGAGGCCGGGGCCGAAGCCGGGATCGAGGCTGGAGGCACGGGCGGCGCGCCGGGGCCGGAGCCGTCGGCGGCGCCGGAGCAACCCCATCAGAGCCCGCGGGGCCCGATGGCGCACCGGAGGGGCCTGGAGGCCCGAAGAGGCGGGCCATGGCTGACAGGAATTCCTGCACTTTGGCCGGATCCGCCCCCGAACCCGGGAAGGGCGGGTATGGCGGGGGCGACTCCACAGGCATGTCCGGGGCCGCGGGGGCGGGGACGGTGCCGGGAGGGGCCTCAGCCGAGGCCGCGAGACCGGCGAGGCGGAGTCCTAGAGCGATGATGCTTTTTGGACTTCTTGTGTTTCGACTTACCGGACGAAGAAGACTTCGACGCCGACGACCGGTGTGGACTCCGCGATCGACCCCTGGACCTCTCACGCGACCGGGGCTTCCGCGGAGCCGAATGCCGGGCCTCGAGGAGCTTTCGAGACCGCTCTCGCAAAGCTTTCGGGTTGAGGGCCTGGCAGTCGGTACAAGACTCCGTGTCGTGGCCTCGGCCGAGGCAGAAGAGACACTCCCAATGCGGGTCGGTGACGGACATCATCCGCGCACAGGCGCCGCAACGTTTGAAACCGGGCATCCCTACGACACCTTGATAGATGAAAAACAGTGAAAAAATTCACCAAAAAGTATGGTCAAAAAATGACCAGGGCACTGCTCTTCCCGGATCTGCGCTTGCTGGCGCGGAAAAAGAAGAACTGACGTCAGCGCGCAGGGCGGCGTCTAAGTACTGCCAGCGACGTCATCCCGGCGATCACGGCGCCGGCCGATGGACGCGGAGCCGCACGACGCCGCCTACCGACGCGCAAGGGTACTGCTACGCCAAAAACTTTCCGGATCCAGCCTGACGCCTGGGGATATTCTAAGGTAAGGAATCTGTCACTAACGTGTCTCTTTCAGATGCACAAGTTACTAACTTGTGTAACGATATATCTGTAAGAGACAGTAGTTAGTGACAGATTCCTTACCTTAGAATATCCCCAGGCGTCAGGCTGATCCGAAAGTCTTGCGTAGCAGTACCCTTGCGCGTCGGTTGGCGGCGTCGTGCGCTCCGCGTCCGTCAGTCGGCGTCGTGATCGCCGGGATGACGTCGCGGGCAT
Source organism: Calotriton arnoldi (assembly GCA_963921515.1). Lineage (NCBI taxonomy): Eukaryota > Metazoa > Chordata > Amphibia > Caudata > Salamandridae > Calotriton > Calotriton arnoldi. The sequence goes on from CAWUFW010018490.1 coordinate 13,966, forward strand.
ACTTGGACGCCGCCCCTGCGCGCTGGCGTCAGTTCTGTACACGACTTCCGCGCCAGGAACGCTGAGCCATGCAAGAAGCTGACATAGGTGTCTGAAAAATACTAGGGCCCTGAAAGGGATGTCCTTAACCCTAGAAATCAGTTCGCAGAACGGGGGAGGATGGGTGGGGCGGTAAGGAATCTGTCACTAACTACTGTCTCTTACAGATATATCGTTACACAAGTTAGTAACTTGTGCATCTGAAAGAGACACGTTAGTGATAGATTCCTGCACCTTAGAATAGATACCCCAGCAATACCAACCCCGGTGGTGGGTCTGCGAACAAAGATTAGACAAGGAAGTCTCGGAGAACAGAACGGCCAAAGAAGCCGTCCCTCCGGACTTGGCTGTCAAGGCAGTAATGCTTGGTAAATGTGTGCAGAGAGTCCCACGTAGCTGCCTGACAGATATCCTGCAGCGGAACACCGCGGCCTAAAGCCGTGGTAGCAGCCGTTGCCCTGGTGGAATGGGCACGCAGCCCAACAGGAGGCTCCTTCTTAGCCAAAGAATAGCAGGCTTTGATACACAAGGTTACCCAGCGGGGAGATGGTTCTCTTGTGCACCGCCCGACCTCTTTTGGCGCCCACGTAGCCAACAAAGAGCTGGTCATCCACCCGGAAGTGTTGTGTGCGGTTGATATAAAAGGAAAGCGCACGTTTTGGGTCCAGACGGTGGAGCCTCTCTTCCTCTCTGGAAGGATGCGGAGGCGGAAAGAAGGTGGAGCAAAGTGATGGTCTGCCCAATGTGGAAGGCAGTAACCACCTTTGGCAAGAACAACCTTGTCTGGATGGACAGACAGAAAGGAGAGGTTTGCATGATAGAGCCTGGAGCTCACTCACCCGCCGAGCGGAGGTGATGGCCACCAGAAAGGCTGTCTTCAGAGTCAGAAGACAAAGAGGACAGTTATGTAGAGGCTCAAAGGGAGCGCACATGAGAAAGGTAAGAACCAAGTTCAAGTCCCACTGAGGCATCACAAACGGAACAGGAGGGAAGAGGTGTGTAATGCCTTTTAGGAACCTGTTAACAACAGGGGACTTGAAAAGGGAGGGCTGATCAGGAAGCCTGAGGAAGGCCGAGATGGCACAAAGATAGCCCTTGATGGTACCCAGGGCAGAACCCTGTTGGGCCAGGGAAAGAAGGAACAGAAGAACCTCAGAAAGAGGGGCAGAGAGGGGGTTCACAGCCTTTGCTGTGCACCGTGCCACAAACTTGTTCCACCTGCAGGCGTATACCACTTTAGTGGAGGGACGCCTGGCTGCCAGAATCACATCACAAACTTCGGGAGGCAAGTCGAAAGGAATCAACTGCCGCCGCTCAATCTCCACGCAAGCAGGTGGAGGCTGGACAGGTTCGGGTGGAGGACCGTCCCCTGCTGCTGCAACAGAAGATCCTCCCGAAGAGGCAGACGGATCGGGGGATCGACGCTCATACTGAGTAGCTCGGGATACCAAACTCTTCGAGCCCAGTCCGGAGCCACAAGAATGACTTGGGCCCGGTCGTGCCGAATCTTCTTCAACACTCTGGGTAGAAGTGGTATAGGCGGAAAGGCGTACAACAGACCGCAACTCCACTCGCGACGAAAAGCGTCGCCGGCGAGTGCCGCCTTGGAAATTCCAACGCGCAGAACTGATGACATTGCGCGTTCTCTTCGGTGGCGAATAGATCTAACCAAGGCTCTCCCCACTGTAGAAAGAGTCCTTGCGCCACTTCCGAGTGAAGACGCCATTCGTGATCCATCATGCACCTGCGGCTGGGTTCGTCCGCCCTGGTGTTCAGGGAACCTGCCAGGTGTTGAACCATCAGGAACATGCCCTGATGTTCCAGCCATGTCCAGAGGCGCAGAGCCTCCTGACAAAGGGTCCACGACCCCACCCCGCCTTGTTTGTTGCAATACCACATGGCGGCGGTGGTGTTGTCTGTGAACACCTGCACTACCTTCCCTTTGACAGAGGGAAGGAATGCCTTGAGTGCAAGTCGGATCGCCCGGAGCTCCAGAAGGTTGATATGGAGCCGGGACTCCGCCGGAGACCAGAGGCCTCTGATCTCCGCCTCTCCCATGTGACCGCCCCATCCCAGAAGGGACGCGTCCATCACAACTGTGTGCTCTGGCTGGGGAAGGGAGAGGGATCTGCCCATGACCCATTGCCGGTTCGAGAGCCACCACTGCAACTGTTTTGCAGTCCCCTCCGAGATCTGGACGTGATCGGACAGGTTGCCCTGGTGCTGCGCCCACTGGAACTTCAGGTCCCACTGCAGAGCCCGCATATGCCATCTGGCATAATTGACTAGCAGGATGCAGGAGGCCATGAGGCCCAGCAGCCTCAGGGTCATCCGTACCGAAACCTAGGATAAAGGCTGAAAGATCGGAATCATAGCCTGAATATCCCGGACTTGCCGTTCGGGAGGATAGGCCCGAAACTGCGTCGTGTCCAGAAGTGCTCCGATGAAAAGGAGCTGTGGAGAAGGAATCAGATGAGACTTCGGCACATTGATGGAGAACCCCAGTGAGTGCAGGAGTTCGGCCGTAGTCTGGAGGTGGGAGACGACTGCCTGGGACGAGCCCGCCTTCAGCAGCCAGTCGTCGAGGTAGGGGAAGACTGGAACCCCTGCCCTGCGCAGATGAGCTGCGACCACCGCCATTACTTTCGTGAACACCCGAGGAGCACTTGTAAGGCCAAAGGGGAGTACGGTGAACTGAAAATGCTCGAGGCCTACCGTGAACCGCAGGTAACGCCGGTGGGCCGGCAGGACGGGGATGTGAAAATAACGTCCTGCAAGTCCAACGCTACTAACCAGTCTCCAGGGTCGAGGGCAATCAAGACCTGAGCTAGGGTGAGCATCTTGAACTTCTCCTTCCGGAGGAAGCGATTGACGTTCCGGAGGTCCAAGATAGGACGCATGTCCTCCTTGTCCTTTTGGGCACCAGGAAGTAGTGGGAGTAGCAACCACGTCCTACTTCTGGGGTCGGAACATGCTCGATGGCCCTCTTGGCCAAGAGGGCCGTGACTTCCTTCTGCAGAAGTACCAAGTGATCCCCTGACATGCGGTGGAATTGAGGTGGCATGGCTGGGGGGGGTGGTCTCGAAGGGGAGGGAGTGGCCCCTTCGGACAATGTCCAAGACCCACCTGTCCGAGGTGATGGGACGCCAGTGGTGAAGGTGATGGCGGACCCTGCCCCCTACTGGCGTGCTGTGCACCGGAAAGGAGGGACTAGGAGGGCTTGGAGGCCGCGGACGGGTTGGAGGTGGTGGCCTGACCCGCGCTGCTGGTTGTCCGAACCGCCACGGCGGTATCCACGTCCTCGGCCACGCGAAGACGCTTGCTGCGCGGGCCGGTGGCTGGGCAGCTGACGTGACTGGGCGCCCCTTCCGTGGCCACAAAAGGGGCGAAAAGCAGAGGTGAGCGGAGGGCGTACAACAGAAAGGCCCAGGGACTTGGCAGTAGCCCGTGAGTCCTTAAAACGCTCCAGCGCATGGTCTGCCTTTGAACCAAAAGACCGACTCCATCAAAGGGCATGTCCATGAGTGTATTCTGGACATCACCCGAGAAACCAGTTGTTCTCAGCCAGGCGTGGCGACGTGGTGCCACCGTCGTCGCAAGCGATCTGCCCAGCGAGTCGGCGGTATCAAGGCCACAACGTATGGTGTATTTAGCCGCATCTCGCCCTTCCGCAATGGCGCGGGTAAGCAGTGTCTGGACCTCCTCAGAACACTGCGGCAAAACAGCCGCCACCGAATCCCACAGGGAGTGGGTATATCGGCCCAAAAGGCAAGCGGTGTTGACAGACCGCAAGCCAGCACTGGAGGAAGAAAAAGCCTTCTTCCCAAATTGGTCCAGGCGTTTGGATTCCCTATCCGGAGGGCGGTAGGGAAGGCGGTTTGGAAGGCAGAGGCTTGGACAACCAAGCTCTCGGGGGTGGGATGTTGGGAGAGAAACAAGGGGTCGCCCGGAGCAGGGCGATGGCGTCGGAGCCACGTTCCTATCCACAGGAGCCCCTGTGGTGGGTTTGGACCAGGCACCCAAAGAACGTCAGTGAGTGCATCATTAAACGGCAGCACAGTCTCCGAGGAGGAAGCCGCCGGCTGAAGCACTTCTGTCAGGAGGTTAGTCCTGACGGCAACAGTAGGCAATTGGAGATGTAAGGCTCCAGCTGCTCTAAGCAACACCGTTGCAAAATTAGCTCCCTCCTCCGTAGCCACGGGAGGAGACAGCATGCCAGTGTCAGGGGAGGTGTCTAGACCACTGGCATCCCCAAGTTCCTCAGCTCAGTCCGGATCATACTCACACTGTTGTGTGAGAGGGTCCTCAGACCCCTCCCAGCTCTCCTGGTCCTCCTCTTGTTCAAAATATGGAGGAGGAGTGACATTTGGGACCCAAGGTCTCATCGGCGCCGGAGCCGGCGTCGAGCGACGTCGGTCCGGCTCCATGTCCGGAGCCGGAGAGAGCCGGGGACCGACGCCGTCCGGAGCCCCGGACGGCGTCAGAGAACGGCACCGGGGACATCGGCGTCGGCGGAGGCGTGGTTAGGTCAACCGGCGTCGATGGGGGTTGCGGCTCCACCGGAGCCGGGATCGAGGCCGGGGCCGGAGCCGAGACCGGGATGAAGGCTGGTGGGACAGGCGGCGCCGGGACCGGAGTCGACGGCGGCGCCGGGGCAACCCCATCAGGGCCCGCGGGGCCCGAAGGCGCACCGGAGGGACCACAAGGCCCGAAGAGGCGGGCCATGGCCGACAGGAATTCCTGTATTTCGGCCGGAGTCGCCCCCAAACCCGGAAAGGACGGGTAATGCGGGGGCGGCTCTACAGGCATGTCCGGGGCCGCGGGGGCGGGGACGGTGCCAACTGGGGCCTCAGCCGAGTCGCGAGACCGGCGAGGCGAAGTCTTAGAGCGATGATGCTTCTTAGACTTTTTGTGCTTCGACTTACCCGAGGAGCACGAAGACTTGGACTCCGACGACCGGCGGGGACTCCGCGACCGGCCCCTCGACCTCTCCCGGGACCGGGGCTTGGTGCGGCGCGGAGCCGACTGCCGGACCTCGAGTAGCTTTCGAGACCTCTCTCGCAAAGCCTTCGGGGTGAAGTTTCCGGCAGTCAGGGCACGACTTCGTGTCGTGGTCTCGGCCGAGACAGAAGAGACACTCCAGATCCGGGTCCGTGATCGACATCATGCGACCACAGGCTCCGCATGGCTTGAAGCCGGGCATCCCTACGACACCTAGGAGTCGATGAAGACTCGAAAAGAAACAGTGAAAAAATTCACAAAAAAGTTAGTCAAAAATTGACTAGGGCACTGCTCTTCCCGGATCTGCGCTTACTGGCGCGGAAAAAGAAGAACTGACGTCAGCGCGCAGGGGCGGCGTTTAAGTACTACCCGCGACGTCATCCCGGCGATCATGACGCCGACGACGGACGCGGATCCGCACGACGCCGCCTACCGATGCGCAAGGGTACTGCTACGCAAAAACTTTCCGGATCCAGCCTGACGCCTGGGGATATTCTAAGGTAAGGAATCTGTCACTAACGTGTCTCTTTCAGATACTGGTCCTAGGATGCTTGTTTCTGGTCCAGGGAGGACCTGGCTTGGTTGTTCGGGCTGGACTGTTCCCATGAGGCACAGGGTCAAGACTGATTTGCATATGGCCAGGTCCAAACTGGGTTGGCGTGGTGAGCAAAAGAATGATGGATTTAACATAGATCTCTTGACTGGGGGTAAATGTTTTGATTTGTTCTGTATTCCGTCCATCAATTTTGTGTCTTTTGCTTCTTCGCCCTAAGTGCGCTGGGTATGCCCAGACGTGGGTCCCGGGCTCACTGTGCCACTGGATTCAAGCTATCGTGGCTGATGAGGGGTGAAACCTTGAAACCGGTCCTAGGATGCTAGTTTCCGGTCCAAGGAGGACCTGGCTTGGCAGTTTGGGCTGGACTGTTCCCATGAGGCACAGGGTCAAGACAGATTTGCATATGGCCAGGTCCAAACTGGGGTGGCATGGTGAGCAAAAGAATGATGAATTGGGGGGCGCTAGAGGGTGCCAAGTAAGATGGCCGCACCTGAGTGAGGCTCTTGCGGCTCGGGGCACAATCCTGCTGGAATCCTGCTCATCGCACGCCCTTTTCTGCTTCAAACGCAACCATAATGACAGCGGAGGTCAACGGATGCTGCAGACGCCGCTTCGAACTGGTCTCAAACTCCGAAGATGGAGTTTGCCTCCACCACGACTGGGAAAAAAAATCATTGGACATGGAGAAAGTCCTGAAACTCATTGCTGCAAAAAATGAGGCCTTGGAATCGCGCTCGAGGCGCAACAATCTGCGGATCCTAGGAGTGCCGGAATCCACGGCCACAGGCAGGATGGAGGAGTATGTGGAGCGCATGCTCACCACCGCCTTTGGCAGAGAGGCCTTTTCGCCGGTCCTCATCATCGAGAGAGCACATCGCTCGCTGGCCCCTCGCCCTGTCCCTGGCGCCCCTCCTCGCCCCATCATCGCGAGGCTCCTCAACTATAGAGATCGCGACACTGCCTTGCGGCTCGCCACGAAACGAAAGAAGGTGCTCTTTGAAGGCATAGAAGTCTCATTATACCCGGACTTCACAATGGCCGTTCAGGAGGGGCGCAGGAAGTTCCTTCCAGTGAAAAAGAAACTCTAGCAAATGAACATTGAATACGCCATGCTCTTTCCTGCTCGCCTTGAGGTCGTTCATCAGGGAAAACACCACTTTGTGGACATGCTGAGGATTAGTGAAGACTTTCTTAAAACCTTGCCTAAGGACCTCACAGGCCGCGCCTCCCCCCGTCGACGAGGGAGGTACATCGGATATAGAGTGACAATACTGCCCCACCCTGAGACTTTTGCAGCTCTCTCCACTTGAACACTCTTCTGATCACGCGTCCCCCTTGACCTGCGGCCTAGAGCACTGCGCCCTGCATCATGGCCTGCTCGCTGTCCCCCGCCGGGCCTGTTCGGCGTATGTTATGCCCACCTAATCCACATGCAGTACCGCCCGCAGGCTCCCTGGGCTGCTGAGACTGTCTACTGTTACCCCCGAGTGCCCTCGCCGGAGCGAGGAGTACCTGGTTCGCCCTCTTCCTGCTACACACTCAGGAAATCCGTCAAATGTTCTGGTTTGTAATGTTGGCCACCCCGTGTCCACCCTCCCCCGTTGGGAGCGGAGAACAGGACAACTTTGGGGAAGGTGGGAGGGGCGCACGACATGGCAGGATTGGGCTGCCGCTGTGGGAGGGGGAAGGGTTTGTTCTATACCACTTAATACTGCTTCGACAAATATACACATGCCCAGGTTGGTTGACCACTGCCGAAAGCACACAATGCCCACCACCGCTACTCATACACTGCGCCATGGAGAATCGACCTAGTCCCCCCCCCCCTCCAACTATAACTTCCTGACATGGAACGTACGAGGCCTGGGAGACCCCCGCAAAGTCCGCCACATCCTCTCTTATCTTGAACGCCACAATGTACACTGTGCAATGCTCCAGGAGACACACCTAGCCCTCACTGCCGCATTCGCATCTCGTTGGGCGATCAGCAAGTGTTTCTCATCATACTCCTCTTATGCCCGGGGGACGGTCATACTAGTTAAACGCACCCTTCCTTTCACCTCCATTGGGTCTTATGCTGACCCGCAAGGTCGATACAGTATCCTATGGGGCAGATTGGTGGCTCAATCTATAACACTGGTTTCCTGCTATGGACCTAACACTGACGATCCCGAATTCTTCCGGATCCTTTGGGGTAAAATCATTGACATAGACAACGCATATTATGTGGGGGGGAGATTTTAATGTTACCCTAGACCCGCCGCTAGATGGATCGCACCCGCAACCCCACCCCTACTCCAATACCCACCGCACCCTCAACCACATCATCAACGACCATGGTCTCGTCGACGCCTGGCGCGTTCTCCACCCACATGCCAGAGAGGGATCCTGCTTTTCCGCTGCCCACTCCTGGTCGCGAATAGACAGCTGGCTTATCACTAGAGGACTGACCACATGGCTGCTGCGCGCATCTCATCTCCCCCGCACATACTCCCATCACCGGTGCTCATCACCATCACACCCCCTCACGAAGAATCACCATACCTGTCCTGGCGCTTGCCCCCGCAGACTCTGTTAGACCCAGTATTCAAGGCTGAACTCAAGCAAGAAATCACTGATTTCTTCCCACGAAACGACAACTCAGTCGCACAATACTCCATGGTCTGGGAGGCCTTTAAGGTCACTGTGCGTGGGATCTGCATTGCCAAAAGCGGAGGAGTCCTGAAAGACATCCGCTCGACACTCCACAAGCTAGAACTGGAGCTCAAACAAACAGAAACGCAACTCCAGAATGCACCCACCCTGGAATTACAGGCACACCTGAAGGACCTGCTCAATGATTACCAGGACACCGCTGAGAGGGAGTTTAGGTTCAGGGGGAAATATCACCAAGCTCGGCGATATGGGGAGGGCGAAAGACCAGGAAAAGCGCTTGCGTCCCTGATCCGTCCACTGAGATTCTCCAATACTGTCCTAGAAATCGAGGACGAGGATGGTCAATTGCTCAGAAATACTCCAGATATAGCTGCTGTCTTCCAACGCTTCTACAAAACCCTGTACACTTCACACAGGACACAACTAGTTGACTTTACCCCCTTCTTCGAAGGCACTGCAATCGCCTGGCTCGGAGATGGTCAGAGGGAATTTCTCCTCGCGCATCATGAGGACGAGGAGATCATAACCGCTATAATGCAACTACAATCTTGCAAGGCCCCAGGACCAGATGGACTCCCGGCCGAATTCTATAAAACTTATCGACATGTCCTCATTCCCGTGTTGCGACATGTCTTCGAGGAAGCCCACAAAACTAGCATTCTACCCCAAACGATGCGCGAAGCGCTCATCCTATCCCTACCGAAACCGGCGACAAAATGTGATTCTTACAGGCCCCTCTCCCTCATAAACGTCGATGCTAAAATCCTAGCAAAACTGATTGCCAATCGCATCAGCCCCCTCATGACTGACCTGGTCCTCCCTGACCAGTCGGGTTTTGTACCCAGCAGAGGCACGTCACATAACTTGCGCACCCTATTTGCGGTTCTCCACGACATCGACCCCGACATGAACGAAGGCCATCTTTCTCGACGCCACTAAGGCGTTCGACTCCCTAGAATGGGACTATCTTGCATTTGTCCTACAACGTATAGGATTCCCCGCTCCTTTTCTCGCATGGATTAATTTATTAGATACAGGCCTGAGGGCCAGCATTATGGTCAACGGCGCTCGCTCATCCCCGTTCACGATCGCCAGAGGCACTAGGCAGGGATGCCCGCTTTCCCCACTCCTTTTTGCCCTGGCTATTGAGCCCCTGGCCGCCAAAATTCGACAGCACTTCCGAGACCACGCCCTCATATATCCAGAGAGACAAATGCTGATCTCCTTATACGCAGATGACCTCACCCTCTACCTTCGAGACCCGGAGGTGAGCCTCAACCCCATCCTTAGGCTTCTCATTCTCTTTGGACACCTCTCTGGGGTGAGCATAAACTGGGGGAAATCACAGATCTACCCCCTCAAAAACGCCACTACGCAATTCATACCCGACTACCCCCTCACGTGGTGCGAGGATACAATCACATACTTCGGAATAGTCGTTACCCGAAACCGGAGCGAATTGATGACAGCCAATTATGGGCGTACGCTTGATCTCTTAACTGAGAAAATTACCAGGTGGATTGCCCTGCCACTCTCCCTAGCTGGTAGGACCTCACTCATTAAAATGGTGATATTGCCCAAATTGCTTTATTTTTTTATTAATATTCCCTACGCCCCCAGCCGGCACTTCTTCAAAGCCTTAAAAACTCAACTCATCCACCTCAAATGGGGAGGGAAACAAGCTAGGCTGCGTTGGGACACTCTCACTCGGCCCTTCGATGCCGGGGGCTTCGAAGTACCAGATCTGGAGCTATACTTCAGCTGCGCCCAGGCTCACTTTGCGGCGTATTGGATAAACCCTCCCCCTTACATGCCCCACCTGGCGATTGAAGACGGATACATGGCCCCCACCCCCAGCTCTGCTTACTTAAGTACGCCAGCTAAGCCGAGGCGCTTAGCCTCCAACACTGTACACTGCACCACCAGTGCTTGGCATGATCTGGCCGACCGCCTCCACGCCACCATTCTCTACTCCCCCCTGCTGCCTCTCCAAGGCCGACTCGACCTCCCCGTCACACAGGAAGGAGGCTGCCGCAAGCTCCTCCGCAAGCTTTCCCTCCAGACTTGGGGTAGACTCTACATCAAAGGTACATTTCGCTCCAGTGAGGAGTTCTTTGGCACCACACCACCCACCCCCCTAGACCGCTTCTTCTACATTAGGCTACGGTAGGATGTGACGGCCCTAACCCCGTGCTTCCTGCAGGAACCTCCCATCATGACTCCCTTACATGCCCTCCTACAACAAACTGATCCCACACATGTTGTTTTGCTGCTATACGGCACTACTCAAAGAGATTGCACGCATGACCCCCCCCCTTAGCTAGGACACGTTGGGAAGAAGACCTAGGCTCCCCCCTTACTGACGACCAATGGTCCTACTGCTGCCGACAAACTGGAAATGTCTCGGCCAGCAGCAGGCTACGCATCATCCACTACAAATACATCCATCGCCTTTATTATACACCTGCGCGCTTGAAACGCCTTCGCGACAATGACCGCTGCGATCGCTGTGGGTGTGAAGGAGCGGACTTCCGACACTTAGCCTGGGACTGCCCCCCCATACGATGTTACTGGACGGAAGTGCTTGCAGCGCTCGACAGAATGACTGGGCTACACATCCCCGTTGACCCCCTCATTACACTACTAGGGTACACTGAAGCACTAGTTGCCGCGACACGGAAATACGTCTCCCTGGCGCTCCTACTCGCCAAGAGACGCATAGCCTGCAGGTGGGGTAGAGGGAGAGCTCCCAAATTTAAGGAATGGCTGCAAGATCTTATCTATTGCCAAGACCAACTTCAAACCTATGCCGAGCTCTTGCCACCTTCCTCTCGCCCACGCGACATATGGGCTCCCCTTCAGACATACCTTCTGGAGAAGACCACCCCCACAGACACAGCTGTAGGGCCTCGACCTGGCGGTGATGGGATAAACCAGGACCACGCGACCTGAACCGTGTGGTATCTCCCCCCGGCCACGGTACACCACTTAGAGAGACAACAGGGTTTACGGAAGAATTGCTCATGGGGCTAACAGTACATTCATGGTATCCGACTGGTCAACTTCTGAGATTAATAATGTTCAGAAGTAATGTGTATATTTTGGGATTTGGTTCACAAGTGCACGGTTCTACACAGCTATTCGCCAAACTGTTTCATCTGACGCAGCCGGCCCGAAGTGGTTGTAGGCGACTTGCTGTGTACTCCTACTCCGCCTATACTATTATACCGGATGCTTTTCTCCGCTGCCGGCCCGACTGGGGTTGTAGGCACTATGCTGTGTTTAGCCTAATCTATCCTACAACAAAGATTGTTGAAAATAAAAAAATAAAAATAAAAAAAAAGAATGATGGATTTAACCCAGATCTCTTGACTGGGGGTGAATGTTTTGATTTGTTCTGCATTCCGTCCATCAATTGTGTGTCTTTTGCTTCCTCGCCCTAAGTGCGCCGGGTATGCCCAGACGTGGGTCCCGGGCTCACCGTGCCACTTGATTCAAGCTATCCTGGCTGAAGAAGGGGTGAAACTCCGAAACCGGTCCTAGGATGCTTGTTTCCGGTCCAGGGAGGACTTGGCTTGGTAGTTCAAGCTGGACTGTTCCCATGAGGTACAGGGTCAAGACTTATTTGCATATGGCCAGGTCCAAAGTGGGGTGGCATGGTGAGCAAAAGAATGATGGATTTAACCCAGATTGTGAGAAAGTGCCCTCTTTCTGCATGGTTGCCCCCACTTTTTGCTGAACTGCTGATGTACTTTGACCGAGTGTGCCCTGGGTTCCTGCTAATCAGGTACCCAGGGCCTATGTGCTTTCCCTAAAACTGCATTGATGACCAAACCCAATTGGCACTCTCTGGCCACAGGTCAGCCCCTGGTAAATGGTACCCCAGGTACACAGGGCACTGTAACCAGGGAAGGCCTCTAAGGGCTGCAACACATATTGTGCCACCCTTAGAGGTCCTGTACCTTTACACTCACACACTGCCTTTGCAGGCTGCATGTTTTGGTGCACAACAAAGTGAAGAGTCGACATGGCACACATCCCTGTGTGCCATGCCTACAACTCACTGCCCTGGCACAGATCAGTCACCCCTCTAGCTGGGTGCACTTTACCAGTGGTGAGGGTACAGGTGCATGAGCCCTGTACCCCTACAGTGTCTAAGTCAATTCTTAGACATTATAAGTCCAGTGCTGCCATTAAAAGTATATGCTGCTGGGTGTTTGTCATTACGAACTCCACAGTACCATAATGGAAGCACTGAAAACTGAGAAGTTTGGTATCAAACCTCTCAGCGCATTAAACCCACACTGACGCCAGTGTGGGATTTAATGAAAAATGCACTCAGAGGGCATCTTAGAGATGCCGCCTGAAAAACGACCTACCACTAGTGTCCAGGCTGAGTGGCTGCTTTCAGCTGACACCACCAGACATGTTTCTGGACCCCTGGGTCGAGAGCCTGCTGCTCTCGGGGGCCTGAAACAATGCACATCCTGGGACGAGGTGCTAAGCCTCCTCCCCCAGGTTGGACAGGGTCCACGAAGGGGAAGCTTCAAAGGCCTGCCGCCTTTGTGAGCTTCCCCAGGCCTGTTGCTGCTTTCAGGAACTGGCCCCCACCGGTTCTGGCCCCCACTTTGGGCAGGAGAACCGACGGGAAAACTAAGTGAGGAAGGGAGGTGTGTCCACCTTTGCCAACCCCACCCCTCAGGTGGGAGAGACGAGGTGAAGCACAACTCTCAGTCCCCGCCATCTTGCAGATGGGCGGACCCAGCCAACCAGTGAGGCATATGCCCCCCTCCCACTGGAGGGTGGCATAATAGGGGGTGTACCCACCCCAAGGAAGGGACCCATTGGTCCCAACCTTTACTTACCTGAAACGCCCCTAAATCTAGTATTTAGGGGTCACCCCGAACCTGGCTTCCTCAGACAAGAAACTACAAGAAGAAAAGAAGAAGAAGGACCGAACAGCCGTGCCGATGCTAAGAAGAGGAGGACGCCAACTGACTTGGCCCCGGCCCTATTGGCCTGTCCCCACCTCGAACCTGCAGAAGCAAAACTCCGGTGTGTCCGCAGCCAGCAACCTCAAGAACCCGAGGACCTGCCCTGCCTTCCAAACCAAAGACTTTGTCTCCCGTGAACACCGAATTTGTTCACCAACAGACTCCAGCTCCGGCGAAATCCGCGAGTCTGCATTACTCTGCACCAGACGCCCATGCCCAGAGTTCGAGTGGCCCAACACCACGAGGAGGTCTCCCCGGCGATCCAGACCCAAGAACCAGTGATCCCTGACCTGCCTCCAGCCGACGCCTGCAGCCTAAATCCAGAAGGTCCCCCCAACCACGACCAGGAGCTGGTGAGAAGATCCGACCCTAAAAGACACCCCTGCACAAGACGCTCCACGGCCTTGGGTGGCCCAACCCACGGTGTCTAACCAACCCCCAGCATCCCAACTTACCTCTCCAAGTGGTGGTCGCACCCAGAAGACCTTCGTCCCCGAGCCTGCAGTGTGTTTGCAAACCGGAGAAACCCCATTAAAAGTAGCAGGGCGCCCGATGCCAAAACAGCACTCTGCACCCGGCCGCCCTAGTGCCGCTGAGGGTGCACCTTTGGTGCTGTCTTGAACCCCCATTTGCCCTGAGCTTAAGTCTAGGAGCTTTGCTCCCACAACCTTGTGGCCTGCTCGTAAGCAGCCACCAACCGGAGGCCCTCTATCCCCCATTGGATAACATTGGGCCTCAGCACTCTGCACCCAGCCGCCCTAGTGCCGCTGAGGGTGTAACAAGAGTGCATCCTTTTAATTTTTTTTTACAGAGTTTTATATAACGCGAACTTGACCTGGTATCGGGTATCAGAGCGCTTTACATAGCACCAGTTACGTTACAAGAGGACACATTCATTTTTGTTAGGCACGGGGAGATTAAGTGATTTGCCCAGAATCACAGGATGTTCAGCGTCATTGCGAGACTCGAACCCGGTTCCCCAGATTCGAGGTAGACCGCCCTAGCCGTTAGGCCAACTCCTCTCTTTGACCCTGGGGGACACCTGAGTCTACCCCCAGAATACCAACTCCCACAACCGAATACTTACCTTTGAACCGATAACACTATTTTTCTCCATAGGATAACATTGACTGTTTTTCTGTGAAAAGTTTTAAGTGTGGAGTTGGAAAATCTAGGAAAATCTTTAAAACTGTAACCGAATAACCAAAACGCTTTTACTTACCTGTTTACAGGAAATGTCCCAGTGTAGTATCCAGATATACTACGCTGTGTAAGAAAAGTAATCTAAAAAGTAATTTACATGACCTACTACTGAAAAGTCAATACAAAGTATATGCACAGTATTCCACAGTATTGCATTACCAGTAATTCAAACTGTAACCAAACTAAAGTATATATACAACTGCAATTCAAAACTGTATTATTACTGCAAAGTACTCATCACTTACCTGTGCCAGGCTTGCTTGGTTCTAGGAAATAAAATAACTAAAAGAATATTTTCATACAAAACCAAATTGGTCTGAAGTTCAGTCTTTGAGTGTGTGACATCATTTGCTGATTGAGTGTGTACAACAAATGTTTAACACTACCCTCTGATAGAGCCTTACTGCTCGACCACACTACCACAAATGAAGAGTAAGGTGCCATCTACTTTTACCTTTGCCTACCTTTGGGGTTCCACTGGACTCTGTGCATACTATACCTCACTTTGATATAGTACCACAAGTTACTACTTGTGTAACGATAGATCTGTAAGAGACATTAGTTAGTGATAGATTCCTTACCTTAGAATATCCCCAGGCGTCAGACTGGATCCGGAAAGTTTTTCGTCAGCAGTACCCCTGCGTGTCGGTAGGTGGCGTGTTGCGGCTCCGCGTTCGTCGCCGGCGTCGTTGGCGCCGAGATGACATCACGGAGACTACTTAGGCGCCACCCATGCGCGCTGACGTCAGTTCTGTACACGACTTTCCGCGCCAGGAACGCAGAGCCATGCAAGAAACTGACTACTGGTGCCATGAAACTAGGGCCCTGAAAAGGATGACCTTAACTCCTAGAATCAGTTCGAAGAACGGGGAGGATAGGTGGGGCGGTAGGAATCTATCACTAACTAATGTCTCTTACAGATATATCGTTACACAAGTAGTAACTTGTGCATCTGAAAGAGACACGTTAGTGATAGATTCCTTACCTTAGAATAGATACCCCAGCAATACCAACCCTGGTGGTGGGTCTGCGAATAGATTACACCAGAAAGTCACGGAGAAACGAACGGCCAAAGAAGCCGTCTCTCCGGACTTGACTGTCAAGGCAGTAATGCTTGGTAAATGTGTGCAGCGAGGCCCACGTGGCTGCCTGACAAATATCCTGCAAGGGAACGCTGCGTCCCAAGGCAGTAGTGGCTGCTGTCGCCCTGGTAGAATGGGCACGTAGCCCCACAGGAGGTTCCTTCTTAGCCAAGGAGTAACATGCTTTGATGCACAAAACGACCCACCGAGAGATGGTGCGTTAGTGCACGGCCCGACCTTTTTTGGTGCCCACGTAGCCAACAAAGAGCTGGTCATCCACCCGGAACTGTTGTGTGCGCGTTATATAGAACGAGAGCGCACGTTTTGGGTCCAGACGATGGAGCCTCTCTTCCTCTTTTGAAGGATGCGGAGGCGGAAAGAAAGTGGGCAAAGTGATGGGCTGCCCGATGTGGAAGGGCGTGACAACCTTTGGCAAGAAAGAAGGACGGGTCCTTAAAACCACCATGTCCGGATGAACAGAAAGGAAAGGAGGTTTAGAAGAAAGAGCCTGGAGCTCACTCACTCTTCTGGCAGAGGTGATAGCTACCAGAAAAGCCGTCTTTAGAGTAAGAAGACGTAAAGGACAGTTATGAAGGGGCTCGAAGGGAGAGCACATGAGATAGGTCAAGACAAGATTTAAGTCCCATTGAGGCATTATGAAAGGCACGGGAGGAAACGTGTGTGTAATGCCTTTGAGGAAACGGTTAACAACCGGGGACTTAAAGAGAGAAGGCTGATCTGGAAGCATGAGAAAGGCGGAGATGGCCGAAAGATAACCTTTGACAGTGCCCAGAGCAGAGCCCTGCTGGGCCAAGGATAGTAGGAACAGAAGGACTTCAGAAAGAGGGGCAGAAAGGGGATCCACAGACTTCGCTGTGCACCATGCCACAAACTTGTTCCACCTGCAGGCGTACACCGTCTTAGTGGAGGGACGCCTGGCTGCCAAAATGACATCACAGACTACGGGAGGAAGATCGAAAGCTGTCAACTGTCGCCGCTCAATATCCACGCATGGAGGTGGAGGCTGGACAGGTTCGGGTGGAGGACCGTCCCCTGCGGCTGCGACAGAAGGTCCTCCCGAAGAGGCAGTCGGATCGGGGGATCGATCGCCATGTTGAGTAGCTTGGGATACCAGTATCTTCGTGCCCAATCCGGAGCCACAAGGATGACTTGGGCCCGGTCGCGCCGAATCTTCTTCAGCACTCTGGGCAGAAGTGGTATAGGCGGAAAGGTGTACAACAGACCGCAACTCCATTCGCGACGAAAAGCGTCGCAGAGCGAGTGCCGCCTTAGAAATTCCAACGCGCAGAACTGATAACATTGTGCGTTCTCTTCGGTGGCGAATAGATCTAACCAAGGCTCTCCCCACTGCAGAAAGAGACCTTGCGCCACGTCCAAGTTCAGACGCCATTCGTGATCCACCAAGCACCGGCGGCTGAGTTCGTCTGCCCTGGTGTTCAGAGAACCTGCCAGGTGTTGAACCACCAAGGTAATACCTTGATGTTCCAGCCATGTCCAGAGGCGCAGAGCCTCCTGACATAGGGTCCACGACCCCACCCCGCCCTGTTTGTTGCAATAGCACATGGCGGTGGTGTTGTCTGTGAACACCTGCACTACACCTCCCCGGACAGATGGAAGGAATGCCTTTAGTGCAAGTCGGATCACCCGAAGCTCCAAAAGATTGATATGGAGCCGGGACTCCGCCGGAGACCAGAGGCCTCTGATCTCCGCCTCTCCCAAGTGGCCGCCCCATCCCAGGAGGGATGCATCCGTCACCACTGTGTGCTCCGGTTGGGGAAGGGAGAGGGATTTGCCATTGACCCAATCGCGATTCGTGAGCCACCACTGCAATTGTTGTGCAGTGCCCTCTGAGATCTGGACAAGATCGGACAGGTTGCCCTGATGCTGTGCCCACTGAAACTTCAGGTCCTACTGCAGAGCCCGCATATGCCACCTGGCATGTTGCAGTAGCAGAATGCAGGGGGCCATCAGGCCCTGGAGCCGGAGGGTCATCCTGACTGAAACCCGGGATAGAGGCTGAAAGATCGGAATCATAGCCTGAATATCCCGGACTCGCTGCTCGGGAGGAAAAACCCGAAACAGCGTAGAATCCAGAACCGCTCCGATGAAGGGGAGCTTCTGAGAGGGACTCAGGTGCGACTTCGGCACGTTGATGGAGAACCCCAGCAAATGCAGGAGGTTGGCCGTAGTCTGAAGGTGGGTGACAACTGCCTGGGGCGAACCCGCCTTCAACAACCAGTCGTCGAGGTAGGGGAAGACTGACACCCCTGACCTGCGCAGATGAGCTGCGACCACCGTCATCACCTTCGTGAACACCCGAGGGGCACTGGTAAGGCCGAAGGCGTAACCCTTGCGGATGATCTGCAACACCCACTTGTCCGATGTGATAGCGTGCCAGTGGGGGAGATGGCGGACCCTGCCACCTACTGGCGTGGGGTGCCCCACAAAGCTCGGATTAGGAAGGTTTGGAGGTAGAAGCAGCGGGGGCGGAGGTGGACTGTCCCCCACGCCGATTCCCAGACCCGCCCCTGCGGAAACCGCGTCCGCGGCCCCGCTGAGGCTGGTTCTGCACAGGCTTGCTGAAGGAACGTGCCTGGGCGCCCCTTCCGTGGCCACGAAAGGAACGAAAACCAGGAGTGG
This sequence comes from Calotriton arnoldi, assembly GCA_963921515.1. NCBI lineage: Eukaryota > Metazoa > Chordata > Amphibia > Caudata > Salamandridae > Calotriton > Calotriton arnoldi. The sequence continues at coordinate 32,157 of CAWUFW010018490.1, forward strand.
CTGGCTCCTCGTGGAAAGACCCAAGGGCTTGGCCGTGGCCTGCGAGTCCTTAAAACGCTCCAGCGCACTGTCGGCTTTATCGCCAAACAGGCGAGTGCCATCAAAGGGCATGTCCATGAGTGAGCTTTGGACATATGGCGAGAACCCAGTAGACCTCAACCAGGCGTGGCGACGAAGCGCCACAGTCGTAGAAGCACAAGTTACTAACTTGTGTAACGATATATCTGTAAGAGACAGTAGTTAGAGACAGATTCCTTACCTTAGAATATCCCCAGGCGTCAGGCTGGATCCGGAAAGTGTTTGCGTAGCAGTACCCTTGCGCGTCGGTAGGCGGCGTCGTGCGGCTCCGCGTCCATCGTCGGCGTCGTGATCGGCAGGATGACGTCGCGGGCAGTACTTAGACGCCGCCCCTGCGCGCTGACGTCAGTTCTGTACACGACTTTCCGCGCCAGGAACGCAGAGCCATGCAAGAAGCTGACATAGGTGTCTGAAAAATACTAGGGCCCTGAAAGGGATGTCCTTAACCCTAGAAATCAGTTCGCAGAACGGGGAGGATGGTGGGCGGTAGGGAATCTGTCACTAACTACTGTCTCTTACAGATATATCGTTACACAAGTTAGTAACTTGTGCATCTGAAAGAGACACGTTAGTGACAGATTCCTTACCTTAGAATAGATACCCAGGCAATACCAACCCCGGTGGTGGGTCTGCGAACAAAGATCAGACAAGGAAGTCCCGGAGGACAGAACGGCCAAAGAAGCCGTCCCTCCGGACCGGACTGTCAAGGCAGTAATGCTTTGTAAATGTGTGCAGCGAGGCCCACGTAGCTGCCTGACAGATATCCTGCAGCGGAACACCGCGGCCTAAAGCCGTGGTAGCAGCCGTTGCCCTGGTGGAATGGGCACGCAGCCCAACAGGAGGCTCCTTCTTAGCCAAAGAATAGCAGGCTTTGATACACAAGATTACCCAGCGGGAGATGGTTCTCTTGTGCACCGCCCGACCTTTTTTGGGGCCCACGTAGCCAACAAAGAGCTGGTCATCCACCCGGGAAGTGTTGTGTGCGGTTGATATAAAAGAAAGCGCACGCTTTGGGTCCAGACGGTGGAGCCTCTCTTCCTCTCTGGAAGGATGCGGAGGCGGAAAGAAGGTGGGCAAAGTGATGGTCTGCCCAATGTGGAAGGCAGTAACCACCTTTGGCAAGAAGGACGGACGCGTCCTAAGAACAACCTTGTCTGGATGGACAGACAGAAAGGGAGGTTTGCATGATAGAGCCTGGAGCTCACTCACCCGCCGAGCGGAGGTGATGGCCACCAGAAAGGCTGTCTTCAGAGTCAGAAGACGAAGAGGACAGTTATGTAGAGGCTCAAAGGGAGCGCACATAAGAAAGGTAAGAACCAAGTTCAAGTCCCACTGAGGCATCACAAACGGAACAGGAGGGAAGAGGTGTGTATTGCCTTTAAGGAATCTGTTAACAACAGGGGACTTGAAAAGGGAGGGCTGAGCAGGAAGCCTGAGGAAGGCCGAAATGGCACAAAGATAGCCCTTGATGGTACCCAGGGCAGAACCCTGTTGGGCCAGTGAAAGAAGGAACAGAAGAACCTCAGAAAGAGGGGCAGAGAGAGGATTCACAGCCTTTGCTGTGCACCATGCCACAAACTTGTTCCACCTGCAGGCGTATACCACCTTAGTGGAGGGACGCCTGGCTGCCAGAATCACATCACAAACTTCGGGAGGCAAGTCGAAAGGAATCAACTGCCGCCGCTCAATCTCCACGCAAGCAGGTGGAGGCTGGACAGGTTCGGGTGGAGGACCGTCCCCTGCTGCTGCGACAGAAGATCCTCCCGAAGAGGCAGACGGATCGGGGGATCGGCGCTCATACTGAGTAGCTCGGGATACCAAACTCTTCGAGCCCAGTCCGGAGCCACAAGGATGACTTGGGCCCGGTCGCGCCGAATCTTCTTCAACACTCTGGGTAGAAGTGGTATAGGCGAAAAGGCGGACAACAGACCGCAACGCCACTCGCGACGAAAAGCGTCGCCGAGCGAGTGCCGCCTTGGAAATTCCAACGCGCAGAACTGATGACATTGCGCGTTCTCTTCGGTGGCGAATAGATCTAGCCAAGGCTCTCCCCACTGCAGAAAGAGACCTTGCGCCACTTCCGAGTGAAGACGGCATTCGTGATCCATCATGCACCTGCGGCTGAGTTCGTCCGCCCTGGCATTCAGGGAACCTGCCAGGTGTTGAATCATCAGGAACATGCCCTGATGTTCCAGCCATGTCCAGAGGCGCAGAGCCTCCTGACAGAGGGTCCACGACCCCACCCCGCCTTGTTTGTTGCAGTACCACATGGCGGTGGTGTTGTCTGTGAACACCTGCACTACCTTCCCTTTGACAGAGGGAAGGAATGCCTTGAGTGCAAGTCGGATCGCCCGGAGCTCCAGAAGGTTGATATGGAGCCGGGACTCCGCTGGAGACCAGAGGCCTCTGATCTCCGCCTCTCCCATGTGACCGCCCCATCCCAGAAGGGACGCTGGTCCGTCACAACTGTGTGCTCTGGCTGGGGAAGGGAGAGGGATCTGCCCATGACCCATTGCCGGTTCGAGAGCCACCACTGCAACTGTTTTGCAGCCCCCTCCGAGATCTGGACGTGATCGGACAGGTTGCCCTGGTGCTGCGCCCACTGGAACTTCAGGTCCCACTGCAGAGCCCGCATATGCCATCGGCATGATCGACCAGCAGGATGCAGGAGGCCATGAGGCCCAGCAGCCTCAGGGTCATCCGTACCGAAACCCAGGATAAAGGCTTAAAGATTGGAATCATAGCCTGAATATCCCGGACTCGCCGTTCGGGAGGATAGGCCCGAAACTGCGTCGTGTCCAGAACTGCTCCGATGAAAAGGAGCTGTGGAGAAGGAATCAGATGCGACTTCGGCACATTGATGGAGAATCCCAGCGAGTGCAGGAGTTCGGCCGTAGTCTGGAGGTGGGAGACGACTGCCTGGGACGAGCCCGCCTTCAGCAGCCAGTCGTCGAGGTAGGGGAAGACTGGAACCCCTGCCCGGCGCAGATGAGCTGCGACCACCGCCATCACTTTCGTGAACACCCGAGGGGCACTTGTAAGGCCAAAGGGGAGCACGGTGAACTGAAAATGCTCGAGGCCTACCGTGAACCGTAGGTAACGCCGGCAGGACGGGGATGTGGAAATAAGCGTCCTGCAAGTCCAACGCTACCAACCAGTCTCCAGGTTCGAGGGCAGTCAAGACCTGAGCTAGGGTGAGCATCTTGAACTTCTCCTTCCGGAGGAAGCGATTGACGTTCCGGAAGTCCAAGATAGGACGCATGTCCTCCTTGTCCTTTTTGGGCACCAGAAAGTAGTGGGAGTAGCAACCACGTCCTAATTCTGGGGTCGGAACATGCTCGATGGCCCTCTTGGCCAAGAGGGCCGTGACTTCCTTCTGCAGAAGCACCAAGTGATCCCCTGACATGCAGTGGAATTGAGGTGGCATGGCTGGGGGGGTGGTCTCGAAGGGGAGGGAGTAGCCCCTTCGGACAATGTCCAAGACCCACCTGTCCGAGGTGATGGGACGCCAGTGGTGAAGGTGATGGCAGACCCTGCCCCCTACTGGCGTGCTGTGCACTGGAAAGGAGGGACTAGGAGGGCTTGGAGGCCGCGGACGGGTTGGAGGTGGTGGCCTGACCCGCACGCTGGTTGTCCGAACCGCCACGGCGGTATCCACGTCCTCGGCCACGCGAAGACGCTTGCTGCGCGGGCCGGTGGCTGGGCAGCTGACGTGATTGGGCGCCCCTTCCGTGGCCACGAAAGGGGCGAAAAGCAGAGGTTAGCGGAGGGCGCACAACAGAAAGGCCCAGGGACTTGGCAGTAGCCCGTGAGTCCTTAAAACGCTCCAGCGCATGGTCTGCTTTGGAACCAAAAAGACCGACTCCATCAAAGGGCATGTCCATGAGTGTATTCTGGACATCACCCGAGAAACCAGTTGTTCTCAGCCAGGCGTGGCGACGTAGCGCCACCGTCGTTGCAAGCGATCTGCCCAGTGAGTCGGCGGTATCAAGGCCACAACGTATGGTGTATTTAGCCGCATCTCTTCCTTCCGCAATGGCGCGGGTAAGCAGTGTCTGGACCTCCTCAGAACACTGTGGCAAAACAGCCGCCACCGAATCCCACAGGGAGTGGGTATATCCGCCCAAAAGGCAAGCGGTGTTGACGGACCGCAAGCCAGCACTGGAGGAAGAAAAGCCTTCTTCCCAAATTGGTCCAGGCGTTTGGATTCCCTATCCGGAGGGGCGGTAGGGAAGGCGGTTTGGAAGGCAGAGGCTTGGACAACCAAGCTCTCGGGGTGGGATGTTGGGAGAGAAACAAGGGGTCGCCCGGAGCAGGGCGATGGCGTCGGGCCACGTTCCTATCCACAGGAGCCCCTGTGGTGGGTTTGGACCAGGCACCCAAAAGAACGTCAGTCAGTGCCTCGTTGAACGGCAGCACAGTCTCCGAAGAGGAGGCCGCCGGCTGAAGCACTTCAGTCAGGATGTTAGACCTGACGACCACTGTAGGCAACTGGAGATTCAAGGCTCCAGCAGCTCTACGCAACACCGTTGCAAAATTAGCCCCCTCCTCCGTTGCCACGGGAGGAGACAGCATGCCAGAGTCAGGGGAGGTATCCAGACCACTGGCATCCCCAAGTTCCTCAACCCAGTCCGGGTCAAACTCGCACTGTTGTGTGAGAGGGTCGCCAGACCCCTCCCAGCTCTCCTGGTCCTCCTCAGGTTGAAAATATGGAGGAGGAGGGACATCAGGGACCCAAGGTCTCATCGGGCGCCGGATACGGCGCCGGGCGACGCCTGCCCGGCTCCATGTCCGGACCCGGAGAGAACCGGGGACGACGCCGCCCGGAGCCCCGGACGGCGTCGGAAACGGCACCGGGGACATCGGCGTCGGCGGAGGCGTGGTTAGGTCAACCGGCGTCGATGGGGGTTGCGGCCCCACCGGAGCCGGGGTCGAGGCCGGGACCGGAGCCGAGGCCGGGACGAAGGCTGGTGGGACAGGCGACGCCGGGACCGGAGTCGACGGCGACGCCGGAGCAACCCCATCAGTGGCCCGCGGGGCCCGGAGGCGCACCGGAGGGACCTTGAGGCCCGAAGAGGCGGGCCATGGCCGACAGGAATTCCTGTATATCGGCCTGAGTCGCCCCGAGCCCGGGTAGGGCGGGTACTGCGGGGGTAACTCGACAGGCACGTCCGGGGCCGCGGGGACGGTGCCGACAGGGACCTCAGCCGAGTCGCGAGACCGGCGAGGCGAAGTCTTAGAGCGATGACGCCGCTTAGACTTCTTGTGCTTCGACTTACCGGAGGAGCGCGAAGACTTTGAATCCGACGAACGGCGGGGACTCCGCGTCCGGCCCCTCGACCTCTCCCGGGACCGGGGCTTGGTGCGGCGCGGAGCCGAATGCCGGACTTCAAGGAGCTTTCGAGACCGCTCTCGCAAAGCCTTAGGATGAAGTTTCCGGCAGTCAGGACACGACTTTGTGTCGTGGTCTCGGCCGAGACAAAAGAGACACTCGAGGTGCGGGTCCGTGATCGACATCATGCGACCACATTCCTCGCAGGGCTTAAAGCCGGGCATCCCTACGACACCTTAGGAGTCGTGAAGACTCGTTGAAGAAACAGTGAAAAAATTCACCAAAAAAGATAGTCAAAAAGTGACTAGGGCACTGCTCTTCCCGGATCTGCGCTTACTGGCGCGGAAAAAGAAGAACTGACGTCAGCGCGCAGGGGCGGCGCCTAAGTACTGCCCGCGACGTCATCCCGGCGATCACGACGCCGACGACGGACGCGGAGCCGCACGACGCCGCCTACCGACGCGCAAGGGTACTGCTACGCAAAAAACTTTCCGGATCCAGCCTGACGCCTGGGGATATTCTAAGGTAAGGAATCTGTCACTAACGTGTCTCTTTCAGATGTCAGCGCGCAGGGGCGGCGCCGAAGTACTGCCCGCGACGTCATCCCGGCGATCACGACGCCGACGACGGACGCGGAGCCGCACGACGCCGCCTACCGACGTGCAAGGGTACTGCTACGCAAAAACTTTCCGGATCCAGCCTGACGCCTGGGGATATTCTAAGGTAAGGAATCTGTCACTAACGTGTCTCTTTCAGATATTGCTCTACCTAGTGAGTCCGCGGTGTCCAAACCACACCGGATGGCGAACTTAGCCGCATCTTTACCCTCGGCAACAGCTTGGGACAGCACAGCTTGGGTCTCCTCAGGACACTGAGGCAACACCTGTGCAACTGTATCCCACACCGCGTGGGAATAGCGGCCCAATAGGCATGCAGTGTTCACCGACCGCAGCCCCAAGCTGGCCGAAGAGAACAACCGCTTGCCGAACTTTTCCAGCTTTTTAGAGTCCTTATCCGGCGGAGCCGTGGGACAGGCACTCTGGGACATCGAAGCCTGGATGACCAGACTCTCGGGCGTAGGATGAGTGGTCAGAAAGGCAGGGTCACCGGGCGATGACGCCGGGCGACGTTCTTATCCACAGGGGCCCCTGTGGCGGGCCGCGACCAAGTGCCCAGCAAGACGTCAGTGAGGGCGTCATTAAACGGCAGCAGGGGCTCCGACGCAGTGGACGCCGTCTGGAGCACCTCAGTGAGGAGGTTAGTGTTAAGGGCCACCGTAGGGAGGTCAAGGAGGAGAACCTCAGCTGCCCGACGGAGCACCATCGTGTAGAAGGCGCCCCCCTCCATGGTAGGCGGGGGAGAGGCAAACCCCGGGTCAGAAGAGACGTCGAGGTCGCCAGCATCCCCCAAGTCGTCCGCCCAGTCCTGCTCAGAGTCACACTGACGAGCAAGAGGGTCCTCGGACCCCTCCCAGTCGTCCTCCACCTCCGCCGCCTGTGGCACCGACCGTGGCGGCAGGGCAGGAGCCGGGGAAGGGAGAAACGGTGTCGGGAACGGCTCCGAGAACGGCGCCGGCCGGGGCCGGACCGGCGCCGTGTCCCAATGTGGATCCCAGGTAGGAGCAAAAGGGTCCTGGAACCTTGGCAAGGGCGGGACAAATGGCACCCACTGCGGCGCCGGAGGCGGAGCCGGCAGCGATGACCATGTGGCACCGTGGCTGGAGCCGACGGCGCAGGATCCTGTGGCGCCGAAGCTGGATCCGCCGGCGGTGCCGACGGCCCAACAGGATCCTGACACGGGACCGGGGGGCCCAATGGCGCGCCGGCGGGAGTGCGAGGCCTAAAAAGGCGGTCCACGGTAGCAAGAAACTCTTGCACCTGTGCGGGAGTCGCCAACGGACCCGGATAAGGTGGGTAGGCCGTGGGACTCCCGATCTCCGAAGGAGCCGCAGGGGCAAAGCCCCTGTCCCCCTCGTCCGCATCCGGGGACCGACGGGGGGACGTCGGAGAGCGAACACGCTTCTTCGACTTCTTTTTGTGTCGTCTCTTACCCGAATCCGAGGGAGAAGACTTGGAGCCTGAGGAGCGACGACTGTGGCCCCTGGAACGGCCCCTGGACCGGCCCCTGGACCGGGAACGGCGCTGGGACGAGTGCCGGACCTCCAGCAGCTTCCGGTGCCGCTCCCTCAAGGACTTTGGGGCCATGGCCCGACAGTCCCGACAGGACCGGGAGTCGTGGTCGGTCTCCAGGCAGTAGAGGCAGACATCGTGGGGGTCCGCCACCGACATATTGCGACGGCAGGCCCCACAAGACTTAAATCCAGGCATCCCTACGTGCACCAAGGAAACCAACAGGAGACAAAAGTCTCAAAAAAGGTAGTCAAAAAGTGACTAAGGTACGTGCTCTAACCGGATCTGCGCTCACTGGCGCGGAAAAAGAAAGAACTGACGTCAGCGCGCATAGGTGGCGCCTAAGTAGTCTCCGTGACGTCATCTCGGCGCTTACGACGCCAGCGACGGACGAGGAACCGCACAACGCCACCTACTGACGCGCAGGAGTACTGCTAGCGAAAAACTTTCCGGATCCAGTCTGACGCCTGGGGATATTCTAAGGTAAGGAATCTATCACTAACGTGTCTCTTTCAGATCAGTCTTGCAGGGAAGCAGGGAGGGGGGAGGGACCCAGGATGAATTGGGAAAGTTTTGGTTTAAATTGTTTTTTTTTTGTTTCTTCATGTTCTAAGGCGCACTGTAGACTCATGCTAGCAGCCCATATACGGCTACACAACTACCCAGACCGTGCAGCACACACCTCCACCGCAGTTCATGACCACTGCTCCTGACAGTCCATCTGGACGCGACACGCGCACAAACCCTACCTGTGATTTCCTGGAACGTAAATGGTCTCCGGGATAAGCTTAAACGCGGGTTGGTCCTACAATATCTGAAGCGCAAAGCACCAGCAATAGCAATGCTGCAGGAGACCCACCTAACGGGGACGACGTGTAAAGCACTCGACAGATGGGGCTACAAATTGGCAGTACATTCAGAATTTACGAACGGCTCCCGCGGGGTGGGGATCCTTATTAAACAAGCATTGGAAATGCAATAGGACTCGCATTTTTTTAAGTTAGAGCTATTGGCATTGTAAATGGCAATGCCTTTTACTTATGTTTATGGAGTGGATGTATGTGGTGTGAGGTGGAATTATGTGAGTTGGATAGAATTGTGTGGCGTGGAATAGTGTGATGTGTAGTGGATTTGTGTAGAGGAATTATGTGGCATGGTGTGCAGTGGAATTATGTGGATAGTAATTATGTGGTATTGAGTGTACTGGAATTATGTAGAGTGGGATTGTGTGGCATGGAGTGTAAATATGTGGATTGGTATTTTGTGTTGTGGAGGAAGTTTAATTATGTGGTATGCTGTTGTTATGTGGCATGATGTAGAGTTTTGTGGTGTGGATTGGATACATGTGGTGTGGTGTGTAATCATGTGGTTGAGTTGAATTATGTGGTTTGTTGTTGAATTATGTAATGTGGAATGGAAATGTGTGGAGCTGAATTTAAGGAGGGGGGACGTAAGGGAACGGGGTGCTGGGTAGGTGGTAGCCGTTTCCTCACTGGCCACTGGTTGTAGGTGGGTGTGTGTGCTTAATTGCCTGCACTGGAAAAAAAAATGAACCATAAGGGATTGATTAGCCATTTTTTCACACCCAGACACTATTAAAGCACAAGTTACTAACTTGTGTAACAATATATCTGTAAGAGACAGTAGTTAGTGACAGATTCCTTACCTTAGAATATCCCCAGGCGTCAGGCTGGATCCGGGAAAGCTTTTGCGTAGCAGTACCCTTTGCGCGTCGGTAGGCGGCGTGCGTGCGGCTCCGCGTCCGGCGTCGTGATCGCCGGGATGACGTCGCGGGCAGTACTTAGATGCCGCCCCTGCGCGCTGACGTCAGTTCTGTACACGACTTTCCGCGCCAGGAACGCAGAGCCATGCAAGAAGCTGACATAGGTGTCTGAAAAATACTAGGGCCCTGAAAGGGATGTCCTTAACCCTAGAAATCAGTTCGCATAACGGGGAGGATGGGTGGGGCGGTAGGAATCTGTCACTAACTACTGTCTCTTACAGATATATCGTTACACAAGCTAGTAACTTGTGCATCTGAAAGAGACACGTTAGTGACAGATTCCTTACCTTAGAATAGATACCCCAGCAATACCAACCCCGGTGGTGGGTCTGCGAACAAAGATCAGACAAGGAAGTCCTGGAGGACAGAACGGCCAAAGAAGCCGTCCCTCCGGACCTGACTGTCAAGGCAGTAATGCTTTGTAAATGTGTGCAGCGAGGCCCACGTAGCTGCCTGACAGATAACCGGCAGCGGAACACCGCGGCCCAAGGCCGTGGTAGCAGCCGTTGCCCTGGTGGAATGGGCACGCAGCCCAACAGGAGGCTCCTTTTTAGCCAAAGAATAGCAGGTCTTGATGCACAAGGTAACCCAGCGGGAGATGGTTCTCTTGTGCACCGCCCGACCTTTTTGGCGCCCACGTAGCCAACAAAGAGCTGGTCATCCACCCGGAAGTGTTTTGTGCGGTCGATATAGAAGGAGAGCGCACGTTTTGGGTCCAGACGGTGGAGCCTCTCTTCCTCTCTGGAAGGATGCGGAGGCGGAAAGAAGGTGGGCAAAGTGATGGTCTGCCCAATGTGGAAAGCAGTAACCACCTTTGGCAAGAAGGACGGACGCGTCCGAAGAACAACCTTGTCTGGATGAACAGACAGAAAGGGAGGTTTGCAAGATAGAGCCTGGAGCTCACTCACCCGCCGAGCGGAGGTGATGGCCACCAGAAAGGCTGTCTTCAGAGTCAGAAGACGAAGAGGACAGTTATGTAGAGGCTCAAAGGGAGCGCACATTAAAAAGGTAAGAACCAAGTTCAAGTCCCACTGAGGCATCACAAACGGAACAGGAGGGAAGAGGTGAGTAATGCCTTTAAGAACCTGTTAACAACAGGGGACTTGAAAAGGAGGGCTGATCAGGGAGCCTGAGGAAGGCCGAGATAGCACAAAGATAACCCTTGATGGTACCCAGGGCAGAACCCTGTTGGGCCAGAGAAAGAAGGAACAGAAGGACCTCAGAAAGAGGGGCAGAAAGGGGATTCACAGCCTTTGCTGTGCACCATGCCACAAATTTGTTCCACCTGCAGGCGTATACCACCTTAGTGGAGGGACGCCTGGCTGCCAGAATCACATCACAAACTTCGGGAGGCAAGTCGAAAGGAATCAACTGCCGCCGCTCAATCTCCACGCAAGCAGGTGTAGACTGGACAGGTTCGGGTGGAGGACCGTCCCTGCTGCTGCGACAGAAGATCCTCCCGAAGAGGCAGACGGATCGGGGATCTACGCTCATATTGAGTAGCTCTGGATACCAAACTCTTTGAGCCCAGTCCGGAGCCACAAGAATGACTTGGGCCCGGTCGTGCCGAATCTTCTTCAACACTCTGGGTAGAAGTGGTATAGGCGGAAAGGCGTACAACAGACCGCAACTCCACTCGTGACGAAAAGCGCCGCCGAGCGAGTGCCGCCTTGGAAATTCCAACGCGCAGAACTGATGACATTGCGCGTTCTCTTCGGTGGCGAATAGATCTAACCAAGGCTCTCCCACTGTAGAAAGAGTCCTTGCGTCACTTCCGAGTGAAGACGCCATTCGTCATCCATCATGCACCTGCGGCTGAGTTCGTCCGCCCTGGCGTTCAGGGAACCTGCCAGGTGTTGAACCATCAGGAACATGCCCTGATGTTCCAGCCATGTCCAGAGGCGCAGAGCCTCCTGACAAAGGGTCCAAGACCCCACCCCGCCCTGTTTGTTGCAGTACCACATGGCGGTGGTGTTGTCTGTGAACACCTGCACTACCTTCCCTTTGACAGAGGGAAGGAATGCCTTGAGTGCAAGTCGGATCGCCCGGAGCTCCAGAAGGTTGATATGGAGCCGGGACTCCGCCGGAGACCAGAGGCCTCTGATCTCCGCCTCTCCCATGTGACCGCCCCATCCCAGAAGGGACGCGTCCGTCACAACTGTGTGCTCTGGCTGGGGAAGGGAGAGGGATCTGCCCATGACCCATTGCCGGTTCGAGAGCCACCACTGCAACCTGTTTTGCAGTCCCCTCCGAGATCTGGACGTGATCAGACAGGTTGCCCTGGTGCTGTGCCCACTGGAACTTCAGGTCCCACTGCAGAGCCCGCATATGCCATCTGGCATGATTGACCAGCAGGATGCAGGAGGCCATGAGGCCCAGCAGCCTCAGGGTCATCCGTACCGAAACCCAGGATAAAGGCTGAAAGATCGGAATCATAGCCTGAATATCCCGGACTCGCCGTTCGGGAGGATAGGCCCGAAACTGCGTCGTGTCCAGAACTGCTCCGATGAAAAGGAGCTGTGGAGAAGGAATCAGATGCGACTTCGGCACATTGATGGAGAACCCCAGCGAGTGCAGGAGTTCGGCCCTAGTCTGGAGGTGGGAGACGACTGCCTGGGACGAGCCCGAGGTAGGGGAAGACTGAAACCCCTGCCCTGCGCAGATGAGCTGCGACCACCGCCATCACTTTCATGAACACCCGAGGGCACTGGTAAGGCCAAAGGGGAGCACGGTGAACTGAAAATGCTCGGGCCTACCGTGAACCGAAGGTAACGCCAGTGGGCCGGCAGGACGGGGATGTGGAAATATGCGTCCTGCAAGTCCAACGCTACCAACCAGTCTCCAGGGTCGAGGGCAGTCAAGACCTGAGCTAGGGTGAGCATCTTGAACTTCTCCTTCCGGAGGAAGCGATTGACGTTCCGGAGGTCCAAGATAGGACGCATGTCCTCCTTGTCCTTTTGGGCACCAGAAAGTAGTGGGAGTAGCAACCACGCCCTACTTCTGGGGTCGGAACACGCTTTCGATGGCCCTCTTGGTCAAGAGGGCCGTGACTTCCTTCTGCAGAAGTACCAAGTGATCCCCTGACATGCGGTGGAATTGAGGTGGCATGGCTGGGGGTGGTCTCGAAGGGGAGGGAGTAGCCCCTTCGGACAATGTCCAAGACCCACCTGTCCGAGGTGATGGTACGCCAGTGGTGAAGGTGATGGCGGACCCTGCCTCTACTGGCGTGCTGTGCACCTGAAAGGAGGGACTAGAGAGGGCTTGGAGGCCGCGGGACGGGTTGGAGGTGGTGGCCCGACCCGCACGCTGGTTGCCCGATCCGCCACGGCGGAATCCACGTCCTCAGCCACGCGAAGACGCCTGCTGCGCGGGCCGGTGGCTGGGCTGCTGACGTGACGGGGCGCCCTTCCGTGGCCACGATAGGGGCGAAAAGCAGAAGTTAGCGGAGGGCGTGTAGCAGAAAGGCCCAGGGACTTGGCAGTAGCCCGTGAGTCCTTAAAGCGCTCCAACGCATGGTCTGCTTTGGACCCAAAAAGACCGACTCCATCAAAGGGCATGTCCATGAGAGTATTCTGGACATCCCCTGAAAACCAGTGGTTCTCAGCCAGGCGTGGCGTCGCAGCGCCACCGTCGTTGCAATAGACCTGCCCAGCGAGTCGGCGGTATCAAGGCCACATCATATCGTGTATTTGGCCGCATCCCTTCCTTCCGCAATGGCGCGGGAAAGCAGTGTCTGGACCTCCTCAGAACACTGGGGCAAAACAGTCGCCACCGAATCCCACAAGGAGTGGGTATATCGGCCCAAAAGACAAGCGGTGTTGATGGACCGCAAGCCAGCACTGGAGGAAGAAAAACCCTTCTTCCCAAATTGATCCAGGCGTTTGGATTCCCTATCCGGAGGGGCGGTAGGGAAGGCGGTTTGGGAAGCGGAGGCTTGGACAACCAAGCTCTCAGGATTGGGGTGGACAGAGAGAAACAGGGGTCGCCCGGAGCTGGGCGATGGCGCCGGGACACGTTCCTATCCACAGGAGCCCCTGTGTTGGGCTTGGACCAGGCGCCCAAAAGAACGTCAGTGAGGGCATCGTTAAACGGCAGCACAGTCTCCGTAGAGGAGGCTGCCGCCTGAAGCACCTCTGTCAAGATATTAGTCTTGACCGCCACAGTAGGGAGTTGGAGACGTAAGGCCCCAGCCGCCCTACGCAACACCGTTGCAAAATTGGCTCCCTCCTCCGTAGCCACGGGAGGAGACAGCATGCCAGTGTCAGGGGAAGTATCCAGACCACTGGCATCCCCTAGACCCTCTGTCCAGTCCTCATCGTACTGACACTGCTGTGTCAGAGGGTCATCAGACCCTCCCAGTCCTCCTGGTCCTCCTCTGGTTCAAAATAAGGAGGAGGAGGGACATTTGGGACCCAAGGTCCCATCGGCGCCGGAACCGGCGTCGAGCGACGTCGGTCCGGGTCCATGTCCGGAGCCGGAAGGAACTGGGGTACGACGCCGCCCGGGAGCCCCAGGCAGCGCCGAGAACGGCACCGGAGACATCGGCGCCGGCGGAGGTGTCGTCAGGTCGACCGGCGTCGATGGGAGTTGCGGAGCCGGGATCGAGGCCGGGCCGGAGCCGGGATCGAGGCTGGAGGCACGGGCGACGCCGGGGCCGGAGCCGCCGGCGACGCCGGAGCAACCCCACTGCAGGCCCGCAGGGCCCGAAGGCGCACCGGAGGGGACCTTGAGGCCCGAAGAGGCGGGCCATGGCCGACAGGAATTCCTGTATCTGGGCCGGATCCGCCAACGAAACCCGGGAAGGACGGGTATTGCGGGGGCGACTCCACAGGCATGTCCGGGGCCGCGGGGGCGGGGACAATGCCGGGAGGGGCCTCAGCCGAGTCGCGAGACCGGCGAGGCGAAGTCCTAGAGCGACGATGCTTTTTGGACTTTTTGTGCTTGGACTTACCAGACGAAGAAGACTTCGATGCCGACGACCGGTGAGGACTCCGCGATCGACCCCTGGACCTCTCACGCGACTGGGGCTTGCGCGGAGCCGAATGCCGGGCCTCGAGGAGCTTTCGAGACCGCTCTCGCAAAGCTTCGGGTTGAGGGCCCGGCAGTCGGAACACGACTCCGTGTCGTGGCCTCGGCCGAGGCAGAAGAGACACTCCCGATGCGGGTCTTTGATGGACATCATCCGAGCACAGGCGCCGCAACGTTTAAAACCGGGCATCCCTACGACACCTTGAAGTCGATTCGAAGAAAAACATTGAAAAAATTCACCAAAAAAGTTAGTCAAAAATGACTAGGGCACTGCTCTTAGCGGATCTGCGCTGCTGGCGCGGAAAAAGAAGAACTGACGCCAGCGCGCAGGGGCGGCGTCTAAGTACTGCCCGCGACGTCATCCCGGCGATCACGACGCCGACGACGGACGCGGAGCCGCACGACGCCGCCTACCGACGCGCAAGGGTACTGCTACGCAAAAACTTTCCGGATCCAGCCTGACGCCTGGGGATATTCTAAGGTAAGGAATCTGTCACTAACGTGTCTCTTTCAGATGATTATTCCTTGCCCAGGCTTATCGGATGTTGTGGGTGCTAAATGCGTTCTTCTTGTTTGCGTGTTCTTGAAAAAAAGACTTCCATTGGGCTGTAAACTTTGGAGTTTTACCAAAAGCATAGTGTATAATGAGAAGCTGTCTTAATAAGGAAAGCAAATAAACGGTCTTAACAACAGGCTAAGAAGCTCACTGAGAACTCCAGAGACTAAAATCAGTGTCGGTTGCCTTTTTTATTTAAAAAAATAAATAAATAAAGCGAAATAAATAAACAGCGCAATTGAAGTTGCTCTTGCTTTAGGGGGACTATGGTAAGCACGCTGGTTCAGTCTTGAACCTTTGCCACCCCTCACGCTGCTCACCAAAGACATGCCCCAGTGATTAGATGCTGATTTTGTGTACGATTGTCCGCAGACGCCCAGCAATCAGAGCTGCTTGGTTTGTTTTAATTAACAGGGCAGAATGCCACCAGGCAGCAGCAGGGACGTGGTCGGGCAGGGGCGCACTCGCAGTAGTGTAAACACTGCTGTGAATAGTTGCCTGGCGGTGGCTCAGACTCGCAGCTAGCTGCGGAGTTTTCCCTCTTTTACACTGTTTTCCTGCCTCTGGAGTTGCTGAAGCGTCCGACTTCCTCGCCTCGGTTGCGAACTCCCATGAACCGGAAAGTGGGAAGCTGTTGTGTCTGAGGGAAGGAGGAGGTAGGTAAACTTTTTTTCGTGGGGTTGAAATGCTTCTGAGTAAGTTTAGAGCGAGCGCCGGGGCTGCTGCTGTCATTGCTGTGCAGGCAGTCTCGGCGCTCGCTGGCCCTTTCTGGTCAGGAAAGCAGTCCATTGAAATGAAGAGAGAGGGGCATTGTATCTGTTTGCGCGCAGGGAAGCCGGGAACCGAGAGCCGGGGCCGCTTTTGATCTCCCGGTAATGTAATGGAGATTTAAGCTGCCATCGCCATTAGAGACTCGAAATAAAACCAGTGGTGTGCGCGCACCACAGAGGAGCGGGGGGAGGGAGCGCGGCAGCGCCAGCGAGACGAACGCGCAGCTGCTGCGCGTGCTGGCCACCGTCGGGAATGGGCGCGGCAAAGGCGGGACATGCGCCCGCTTAGCCCAATCGCGTGCCGTTTTTGTAAAAACGCACGCTCCAGCCAATGTGGGCTTCCCAAAGCAAAACCACTCGCACGAGCATGTGGGCAGCTTTCAGAGGCCCTTTCTAGAGGTCTCGCGCGCTAGGCGCGAGACCTAAAAACAGTACCCAATAGTAGTTAAGAAGACATATATGGATGACCCAAGGCCGGTTCGCGGCGCTGACGTGTCAGTGGGAGGGTCGGATGATCAATATAGTCTCTGTCTATCTCCCCCCGGCGCTTCACTCATTGACATACCCGGCGCTAGGTGCGTTTCTGTTACAGCTCCCACAGGGCAACTTTATCATAGGCGGCGACTTCAATGCCACATTAGACGATACCATGGACCGCACACCCGCAAGACACCAACACCGGACACATTCGGCCCTTAAAGATTTTTTAGAAACAATGGGCCTAATAGATATTTGGAGGCTCCACTTCCCACAGACACGACAATACACATACCACTCGGGCGCCCACAACAGCTTCTCCAGAATAGACCATATACTGTGCGCCGGCGTGGCGGAGTAGGTCATTTTAGAAGTCACACACTTGCCAAGAGGCATCTCAGATCACTCTCCTATCAGTGCCCTGTATACATGGCAGACCACAACACGACGTAGGACATACCCTATATATCCCGGGTACTTGAAGAACTCGGAGATAGGGAAGGGGTTATCAGACACCACCACATACTACTTCAGTGAAAATGCAACCTCGGTCTCATCACCACTCACTTTATGGGAGGCATATAAAACAGTACTCCGTGGGCAGGCAATTTCACTGATAACAAATCATAAAAGGGAGAAAGTCCGGATAGTGGAAACACTTGAACAGGAGGTAGATGACTTAGAAAAAACCCAGGGGCAAGACTCCTCTGACGCCGCTGCGCATCTGCTGCTCCTCAAAAAACAGGAATATAAAGACTACCTCTGGAAGGAAGCTAAGACACGACTCTCAGTAACACAGCACACGATATACAAAGTGGGTGACAAGGCGGGCAAACTGCTGGCCTGGCTCGATAAACGGGAAAAAGCGGATAGATGGGTAGCAGAACTTCAACTCCCTACGGGTGATACCACGCAGAACCCCCAAGATGTAGTAGACCTTTTAGCGCACCACTATGAACAGGTTTACACCTCCACACACGCGATAACACAGGAGGAGATGGAGGATTTCCTCCGTGATATCCGACTCCCTAAACTCATGGAGACTGAATCCCAACTTCTGGAAGCGAAACTCTCGGCGGACGAGCTAACAATGGCGATCAACAAAATTCAGTCAGGAAAAGCCCTTGGCCCTAACGGGATCCCCATAGAATGGTTTAAACGTAGCGCGACGACACTCGCGCCCTATCTTGTAGCAATGTTCGAGGCCAGTCTGGAGGTGGGGGAGCTGCCACGGGATCAAAGAACGGCAACCATAGTGGCCATCCACAAACCAGGTAAGCCACCGAGGGAGTGCGCCTCTTATAGGCCCATCTCGCTAATAAACGCAGAGGCCAAGATTTTGGCCAAGACCTTGGCCAATAGACTCACGCCTTACCTAGCCAAATTAATACACCCAGACCAATCGGAATTCATGCCGGGGAGAAATACAGCCCTGAATTTACAACGCCTCCACAGTGTCCTAGGGCGCAAGCATACTATACAAGAAGACGCTATCGTGCTCTCCTTGGATGCAAGAATGGCCTTCGATACGGTCGAGTGGCCCTTCATGTTTGCCGTTCTCAAGAAACTGGGCTTTGGGCCAACCTTCTGCTCTTGGGTAAGGCTACTCTATACTAATCCCCTGGCACATGTGGTAGCAAATGGGCACATCTCAAGGGAATTTCCGCTGCATCGGGGCACACGACAGGGCTGCCCGTTATCGCCACTGCTCTTCGCCCTAATACTAGAGCCCCTGGCAGCCTGGGTGCGACAAGACCCGGTAATTCGCGGGCTACGCTGGACTCCTGATTGTGAGGATCGTACATCTCTGTACGCAGACGATATCCTCCTGTACCTGGCCTCTCCTAGACGATCTCTGTCTCGTCTCTTGGACATTTGTGGATCCTACGGGAGATTTTTAGGATACACGATAAATTGGGCAAAGTCTGTGCTGTATGTCCTGCATGGACCTCCGCCACGTTTACCAGCTGGGTGAAACGTGACGATAGTGCAGGATCATTTTAAATACTTAGGGATCCACATCACGCACGATCCAGAGGTTTTTGCGACCCTAAATCTCCAAGCCCACCTACAACGGCTCCAAAGAGACACCAAACACTGGCAATCGCTACCGCTGATGCTCCTGGGAAGGGCGGCGCTCTTCAAAATGATGGCGCTACCACGCTTCCTTTACGCCCTTCCAGGTCCCCCAGTCCTACTTTCGAGCCATAGAGGCGGAGGTCACCAAGCTCCTCTGGAATAGCAAGCCAGCCCGTATAGCGATGATAAAACTATACCGAACATGGTACGATGGCGGAATAGCTCTCCCAAGTGTCCAGACATACTACTGGGCGTCACAACTAACTGGGATTAATCACTGGCTGCACGTCACTCACACTGACCCAGCTTACGGTCTGGACAGGGTGGAACTGGGAGACGGGGGCCCATACCGTGCACTATACAACAAACCGCGGACCCTGCTAGGCCCAACGAACCACACGGTCCAAATATGGCGTATAGCATGTAGGAAACTGGGATGGCAAAACACAATCACACAAGCAACACCGCTATGGGTCACGGACAGGTTGGGCAGATTAGGCAAGAGTAAGGGCTTTCAGCGTTGGGATGCTATAGGCATATCCAAAGTCGGGGATCTCTGGGTACGGGGGAAGATGCTCACATTTGCACAACTCCAATCACAATATGAGATGGCACCGGCAGAGCAATTCCGTTACCACCAAATAAAACACGCCTTAGAGGCAGCAATCCCCCCCCCGGCACTAACCTGCCTGAGGCCTCCCCACTAGAAGATAGACTACTCACGGAACATATGGATAAGAAAGCAATCTCCATGACGTATCGAAAGATTATTAATAACATGCCTGACCCCATGCAAAAGCTCAGAGACAAATGGAGCGAGGAATTGGGAGAATTAGACGACACTGACTGGCAGGACGCGCTGGCCTCGCCTAGGGAGGTGGCAATCCCATCCAGGCTCCGCCTGATACAGCTCAAGATCTTGCATAGAACTTATTACACAAGAACAACTCTCGGCAAAATAGGCAAAACTGATGACCAACTTTGTTTGAGGGGGTGTGGGGCGACTGGCACTTTCTTCCACACTATCTGGGACTGCCCAGCGATAACAAGATACTGGGCATCAGTAATGGACACAATCACACGACTGAGTGGAAGCCCAGTCCTACCAGAACCCAAACACTGTTTATTAAACATTTGGGAGCCCACAGACCTTAACTCCACAAGACAAACATGGCAACCCTAGGAATGATGTTAGCTAAAAGAAATATCGCTAAGCATTGGGGAGCTTCCGTCGCCCCACACTCACGGAGTGGTGTAAAGATATGGACATGGCTATGGTGGCAGAAAAGACAGTGTAAGTACGTAGGGGATGCCCGAAAAAATGGATACGACTTTGGGAGGGATGGAACATATATAGAGGAGGAATATGTACCTTACCACCAATACTCCAAGATCAAGAACTATAAAAAGATTGTTAATTACGCTGTATTGTGATAAGCCCACATTGATGTGCAGCATGAGCATTAATGTAATGTTATGAAGAAAATCCTAACCTATCGATCTGACAAACCAGCTGATTGTAAAGACGTCTAACTAGGTTATTCTATTAATGTGCCTTTTTGTATATGATAAAATAAAAATAATAATAAAAAAAAAAAAGAATTGGGAAAGAAGGCAGACCATTGGGTCAAGACAAGGGTGACAAAAACAACCACTGGGGGTGACCAAAAGAAAGGGGTTACAAAACCTCCCCAGGGGAAAGGTGGTGAGAATCCCCAAGATAAAAAGCCGGAGTCTTCAAAAGGGCCCCAAAAACCTGCACGGGGTGGGTCCCAAAACACTTCCCAATCCACTAATAAGTACAGGGGAAAGAACTTTGATCCTGCAAAGGCCTGGTGTAACAACTGTAAGAAGTTGGGACACTTAACTGGAGATGCTACTTGTCATAACAAGAAGCACCCTAGTCCTACTACAGCTACTCCTAGTGTAGCCAGTCTACAGATGGGATCAGCAGTGTGCCAAGAGCAAATTGGGTTGCACGCTGAAGCAGTTCTAGTCACAGAAGGGGAAGTTGAGTTTGCCACTTTAGCTGTGTGGCCACCCAACTTAAAGAAATATTTGCGATACCCTTGGATCAATGGGACTAGGATAGAAGCCCTGAGGGATACAGGTGCCAGTGTCACTATGGTGAGAGATACACTGGTTTCCCCAGAGTAATACTTGATTGGGAGAACTTACCCAGTCACCAATGCTGACAGTGTTACCACTAACCATGCAATGGCTATGGTGACATTAGACTGGGAGGGGGGGTGGGGGTTGGGGGGTTACTGGCCTGAAACAGGTAGTGGTCTCTCCAAAGCTTCCAGCTGCATGACTGCTTGGCAATGACCTGGAAACCTCAGCATGTGCTGAGGTAGAATTGAAAACCCATGCAGCAATGCTGGACATCCCTGAGATGGTGTGTGTAAAAACAAGAGCACAGAGCAGAAAACAGGGTGAAAAAGAAGTGTTGGAGCCTGAAAGTATGGCCCAACCTTCCAAGAGAAAAGGTAAGAAGACTGGGAAACCAGCTTATGTACAGCAAGAGGATCAGGACCCCTCTCCTCGGGGAGAGGACTTACACACCCCAGAGGGAACTGAGCCCATGGAGCGTGACCCTTTCCAGGTTCACAAGTTACTTACCTTCGGTAACGATATATCTGTAAGAAACATTAGTAGTGATAGATTCCTTACCTTAGAATATCCCCAGGTGTCAGTCTGGATCCGGAAAGTTTTCGTCAGCAGTACCCCTGCGCGTCGGAAGGTGGCGTCATGCGGCTCCGCGTCCGTCGTAGGCGTCGTGATCGCCGGGATGACGTTGCGGCAGCAACTTAGAAGCTGCCCTCGCGCACTTACGTCAGTTCTGTACACGATTTTCCGCGCCAGGAATGCAGAGCCATGCAAGATAATGACCACTGGTGCATTGAAACTAGGGCCCTGAAAGGGATGACCTTAACCCTAGAAATCAGTTCGCAGAACGGGAGGATGGGTGGGGCGGTAAGGAATCTATCACTACTAATGTTTCTTACAGATATATCGTTACCGAAGGTAAGTAACTTGTTCATCTGAAAGAAACACGTAGTGATAGATTCCTTACCTTAGAATAGATACCCCAGCAATACCAACCCCGGTGGTGGGTCTGCGAACGAAGATCACACCAGAAAGTCACGGAGAACAGAACGGCCAAAGAAGCCGCCTCTCCGGACTTGGCTGTCAAGGCAATAATGCTTAGTAAAAGTGTGCCGCGAGGCCCACGTGTCTGCCTGACAGATGTCTTGCAGGGGGACACCACGTCCCAATGCAGTAGTAGCTGCTGTTGCCCTGGTAGAATGGGTGCGCAGCAACACCGGAGGCTCCGTTTTAGCCAGAGAATAGGAGGCTTTTATACACAACAACCCAGTGGGAGATAGTCCTCTTGTGTACAGCCCAGCCTTTCTTGGCGCCTAAGTGCCCAACAAACAGCTGGTCATCCACCCGAAACTGTTGTGTGTGGTTGAGGTAAAATGAGATCACATGTTTTGGGTCCAGACGGTGGAGCCTCTCTTCCTCTCTGGAAGGGTGCGGAGGCGGAAAGAAAGTGGGCAAGGTGATAGTTTGCCCGATTTGGAAGGCAGTAACAACCTTTGGCAAAAAGGATGGACGTGTGCGTAGCACAACCTTGTCCGGATGAACAGGCAGAAAAGGAGGTTTACATTAAAGAGCCTGGAGCTCACTCACGCGCCTAGCGGAGGTGATGCCAACCAGGAAAGCAGTCATCAAGGTTAATAAACGAAGAGGACAGTTGTGAAGCGGCTCAAAGGGAGCGCACATCAAATAAGTAAGAACCAGATTCAAGTCCCACTGTGGCATCACAAACGGAATAGGAGGGAAAAGGTGAGTAATGCCTTTGAGAAATCTATTTACAACAGGGGACTTGAAAAGAGAGGGCTGATCAGGTAGCCTTAGAAAGGCTGAAATTGCAGAAAGGAAGTCCTTGATAGTGCCCAGAGCAGAGACCTGCTGGGCTAAAGAAAGAAGGAACAGGGGGACCTCAGAAAGAGGGGCAGAAAGTGGATCCACAGCCTTTGCTGTGCACCATGCCACAAATTTGTTCCACCTGCAGGCGTATACCGATTTAGTGGAGGGACGCATGGCTGCCACAATGACATCACAGACTTCGGGAGGCAAGTGAAATGGAATCAACTGTCGCCGCTCAATCTCCACGCAAGGAGGTGGAGGCTGGACAGGTTCGGGTGGAGGACCGTCCCCTGATGCTGCGACAGAAGATCCTCCTGACGAGGCAGTCGGATCGGGGGATCCACGCTCATACTGAGTAGCTCGGGATACCAAACTCTTCGAGCCCAGTCCGGAGCCACAAGAATGACTTGGGCCCGGTCGCGTCGGATCTTCTTCAGCACTCTGGGTAGAAGTGGTATAGGCGGAAAGGCGTACAATAGACCACAACTCCACTCGCGACGAAAAGCGTCGCCGAGCGAGTGCCGCCTTGGAAATTCCAACGCGCAGAACTGCTGACATTGCGCGTTCTCTTCGGTGGCGAATAGATCTAACCAAGGCTCTCCCAACTGTTGAACGAGACCTTGCGCCACGTCCGAGTGAAGACGCCATTCGTGATCCATCATGCACCTGCGGCTGAGTTCGTCCGCCCTGGCGTTCAGTGAACCAGCCAGGTGTTGAACCACCAGGGAAATGCCCTGATGTTCCAGCCATATCCAGAGGCGCAGAGCCTCCTGACATAGGGTCCACGACCCCACCCCGCCCTGTTTGTTGCAGTACCACATGGCGGTGGTGTTGTCTGTGAACACCTGCACTACTCTCCCCTTGACAGAGGGGAAGGAATGCTTTGAGTGCAAGTAGGATCGCCCGGAGCTCCAGAATGTTGATATGGAGCTTGGACTCCGCCGGAGACCAGAGGCCTCTGATCTCCGCCCTCTCCCATGTGGTCGCCCCATCCCAGGAGGGACACGTCCGTCACCACTGTGTGCTCCGGTTGGGGAAGGGAGAGGGATCTGCCGCTGACCCAATGCTGGTTCGTGAGCCACCACTGCAACTGTCTTGCAGTGCCCTCCGAGATCTGGACGTAGTCGGACAGATTCCCGTGATGCTGCGCCCACTGGAACTTCAGGTCCCACTGCAGAGCCCGCATATGCCATCTGGCATGATTGATCAGCAGGATGCAGGAGGCCATGAGGCCCAGCAGCCTCAAGGTCATCCTGACCGAAACTCAGGATAAGGGCTGAAAGATTGGAATCGTAGCCCGAATATCCCGGACTCGCTGTTCGGGAGGATAGACCCGAAATTGCGCTGTGTCCAGAACTGCTCCGATGAAGAGGAGCTTCTGAGAGGGAATCAGGTGCGACTTCGGCACGTTGATGGAGAACCCCAGCAAATGCAGGAGGTCGGCCGTAGTCTGGAGGTGGGAGACGACTGCCTGGGGCGAGCCCGCCTTCAACAACCAGTCGTCGAGATAGGGGTAGACTGAAACCCCTGATCTGCGCAGATGAGCTGCGACCACCGCCATCACTTTCGTGAACACCCGAGGGAGTTCTGGTAAGGCCGAAAGGAAGCACGGTGAACTGAAAATGCTCGTGGCCTACCGTGAACAGCAGGTAACGCCGGTGGGCCGGCAGGACGGGGATATGAAAGTAAGCGTCCTGCAAGTCCAACGCCACCATCCAGTCTTGTGGGTCTAGGGCAGACAAGACCTGAGCAAGTGTGAGCATCTTGAACTTCTCCTTCCGGAGGAAGAGATTGACGTTCCAAAGGTCCAAGATAGGACGCAGGCCCTTGTCATTCTTTGGAATCAGAAAGTAGTGGGAATAACAACCACGACCTACTTCTGACGTTGGAACGCGCTCTATGGCCCCCTTGGCCAAGAGGGCCACAACTTCCTGCTGGAGAAGTGCCAAGTGATCCCCCGATATGGGGTGGCATTGAGGTGGCATGGCTGGAGGGGTAGTCTCGAAGGGGAGGGAGTAGCCCCTTCGGACTATCTGTTAAACCCACCTGTCCGACGTGATGGTGCGCCAGTGGGTGAGGTGATGGCGAAGCCTGCCACCCATTGGCGTTTGGTGGGCCTGAAAGGTCGGACTAGGAAGGTTTGGAGGCAGTGGTGGCTGGGGTGGTGGTGGACTAACCCGTCCGCCTGCCCCCTGAACCGCCGCGGCAGTTCCCGCGGCCGCGCGTGGACTGTTGGGCCGGCCTGTGGCTCTGTTGCGAACGTGGTGGGTTGCCCCTTCCGCGAGCACGAAAGGAGCGAAAGGCAGAAGGCTGAGGAGGCCGTGTGGCTGAAAGGCCCAAGGACTTGGCCGTAGCCCACAAGTCCTTAAATCTCTCCAAAGCACTGTCTGCCTTGTTGCCAAAGAGGCGAATGACATCAAAGGGCATGTCCATCAAAGTGTTTTGGACATCCCCCGAGAAGCCAGTTGTTCTCAGCAAGGTGTGGCGGCGGAGCGCCACTGTCGTGGAAATCGCCCTGCCCAGCGAGTCGGCGGTGTCAAGGCCACAGCGGATCGTGAACTTGGCTGCATCTCTCCCCTCAGCAATAGCCTGGGAGAGTAGTGTCCGAGCATACACCGGACACTGAGGCAGCACCTGCGCCACCGTATCCCACAGAGTGAGAATAACGGCCCAAGAGGCATGCGGTGTTCACCGACCGCAGCCCTAGACTGGCGGAAGAAAAAACCTTCTTCTCAAATTGTTCCAGTCTCTTGGATTCCCTGTCCGGGGGTGCGGAAGGGAATGTGCTTGGAGAAGCGGAGGCTTGGACAACCAAGCTCTCAGGGGTGGGGTGTTGGGAGAGGAAGATGGGGTCGCCCGGGGCCGGGCGATGGCGTCGGGCCACGTTCCTGTCCACAGGAGCCCCTGTGTTGGGCCTGGACCAGGAGCCCAAAAGAACGTCCGAAAGTGCGTCATTAAAGGGCAGCAGTGGTTCCGCAGAGGTAACTGCTGGCTGAAGCACTTCCGTCAGGAGGTTAGTCCTGGACGGCCACAGTAGGTAGCTCGAGGTGGAGAGCCCCGGCTGCCCTACGCAACACCACAGAAAAGAAGCACCCTCCTCCGTAGCCACGGTAGGAGGAGACAGCATGCCAAGGTCTGGAGAGGTGTCCAGACCACTGGCATCCCCCAACTCCTCTGCCCAGTCCGGGTCATACTCGCATTGAGCAGCGAGAGGATCCTCAGACCCCTCCCAGTCCTCCCCTTCCTCCTCATGCTGTTGTACAGGCAGAAAAGGAGGAGGATGGAGACAGGGAAACAGATTCCCAAACAACGTCGGAATCGGCGTCGGTCGACACCGTTCCGGCACCGTCTCCACTTCGTGGCTGAAACCGGGGACGACGTCGTCCGGCGCGCCAGGCTACGCGAAACGTGGTGCCGGTGGAGTCGACGTCGGTGGAGGTGTCACGAGGTCAACCGGCGTCGACCGGGATCCACGGGAGTCCTGCGGTGCCGAGGCCGGAGCCGACTGCGACGCCGGGGCCGGAGCCACCGGCGTCAAAGGGTGAGGACTCCCAGTCGGGCCCGCGGGGCCCGACGGCCCAAATAGGCGAGCCATAGTGGACATGAATTCCTGTACCTGGGCCGGAGTCGCCGATGAACCCGGGAAGGGCGGGTAGGTCACCGGCGACTGCGTAGGCTCCGCCGGAGCCGCGGGGGTGACACCACCCGCACCCTCAGCCAAGTCGCTCGAGGGGAAGTCGGGGAACGATGACGTTTCTTCGACTTCTTTTGGCGCTTCGCCTTACCTGACCCCGAGTGCGAAGACTTCGATTCGGACGACTTCCGATGGTGGTGGCTCCGCGACTGGTCACTCGACCTCCCTCTGGACCGGGACCTTTCACAGCGCGGAGCCGACTGCCGGGCTTCAAGCAGCTTTCGGGACCGCTCCCGCAAAGACTTTGGTGCCATGGACCGGCAGTCGGGGCACGACTTAGGGTCGTGGTCGCGCCCCAGGCAGAAGAGACACACGCGGTGCGGGTCCGTCACCGACATCATCCGATGACAGTCCTCGCAAGACTTAAACCCGGGCATCCCTAACTGCACCAGGAGTCAATAGACTCAAAAGCTGAGACAAAAATCTCCAAAAACTCAGTCAAAAAAGACTGGGGGTACCGCTCTCTCCGGATCTGCGCTTGCTGGCGCGGAAAAAGAAAGAACTGACGTCAGCGCGCGAGGGCGGCGTCTAAGTAGCTGCCGCGACGTCATCCCGGCGATCACAACGCCTACGACGGACGCGGAGCTGCACGACGCCACCTTCCGATGCGCAGGGGTACTGCTGACGAAAACTTTCCGGATCCAGACTGACGCCTGGGGATATTCTAAGGTAAGGAATCTATCAGTACGTGTTTCTTTCAGATTGAACTCTTAGGCCCAGGGGGACCCTCTAGGGAAGAGCTGTGCCTTGGACAGCAGGACTGTCCAACTCTTGAAAGCCTGAGGCAGCAAGCTGCTACCCAGGGAAAGGGGGATGTCAGTGGTACCCACAGAGTTTATTGGGAGAAGGGACTACTGTACACTGAGGCCAAAGTCCACAACCCTGGAGCCACTAGGAGAGTGGGAGAGCCTCAGAAATACAGGGAGTTCTTACTAACTTTAGCTCATGACATCTCCCTAGCTGGACATCTGGGCCAAACCAAAACCTGGGAAAGGCTAGGTAGCCACTTTTACTGGCCCCAGATGTCTCCTGTCAAGCCAGTGGAAAAACAGGTGGACACCCAAAGGACCCCTTGATTCCACTACCAGTGGTTGGGGTTCCCTTTGAAAGGGTGGGTGTGGACATAGTGGGTCAAGTTGAACCTCCCACAGCATCAGGAAACAAGTTTATACTATTGGTAGTGGATCATGCCACTAGGTATCCTGAGGCAATTCCTCTTAGGACTGCTACAGCTCCTGCAGTAGCCAAGGCCCTCATTGGTGTCTTCACCAGGGTAGGGTTTCCTAAGGAGGTGGTTTCAGACAGAGGTTCCAACTTCTTGTCTGCTTACCTAAAACACATTTGGAAAGAGTGTGGAGTGCAGTACAAGTTTACTACACCCTATCACCCACAAACCAATGGTCTTGTTGAGAGGTTCAACAAGACATTGAAAGGCATGATTATGGGGCTCCCTGCAAAACTCAAAAGGAGATGGGATGTCCTCTTACCATGCTTGCTTTTCGCCTACAGAGAGGTGCCTCAGAAGGGAGTAGGGTTTTCCCCCTTTGAACTTCTGTTTAGCCATCCTGTTAGAGGACCACTCTGTCTTGTAAAAGAGGTTTGGGAGAAGCCCCTCCAAGAACCAAAACAAGACATTGTGGACTATGTCCTTGGCCTAAGGTCCAGAATGGCCGAGTACACGGAAAAAGCTTCCAAGAATCTTGAGGCCAGCCAGGAGCTTCAGAAGCACTGGTATGACCAAAAAGCTCCACTGACAGAATTTCAACCACAGCAAAAGGTGTGGGCTTTGGAGCCAATGGCACCAAGGGGTCTCCAGGACAGAAGGAGTGGCCCTTACCCCATATTAGAGAAGAAAAGTGAGGTCAACTACTTGGTTGACCTGGGCACAAGCAGGACACCCAAAAGGTCCATGTGAACCGCCTTAAGCTTTTCCACTTGAGCAAGGTTACATTGTTCACAAGGAATTCATTTATCAAAACAATACGGTATATGCAAGCTAATATAACTCGCTCAGATTAATATAAGACAAAAGAATTCAAATTACGACCTTCCTAATTTGGTCACGGTAAAAATACCCGAAGAATATGTATATTACACAGTTTCATAGGAGAATACTTGAAAAAGCTCAAACAACAATTAGTCAAAGTAGTGCTCACTTCAGCCGGCGTAGTAGGATTTATTCTGTAGTTGCAAACATTACCACGGATGTATTTCCTTATACATTTAAGAATTTGAAAAGTTTACACTATAAGCACATCAGAGTGATTTGTGAGCCCCAGTGAAGTGACCATAACCTAACATGGTGAGTACTAAGTGAAAAGTGTGAAGCGGGGGAACAGGTTATTGGTAAAAATCAAAAGGACGAGCTGTACACAATGGATAATGTATCATTCAGGCTCTCTCTTTTGTTAGTGTCCACGACGTTTCGACCCTCTCTTGATACGGGGTCTCTTCAGGACAGCGTTTCTGGGGGCAGTATCAGCACATGGCGTCTATTTCTTGAGTGTATCCTGGCGGTAGGAGGAGTACCAGGTTATATTATATCTGTGGGTGTATGAAGACCGCACTCCATTGAGAGTCCGACTAGGTGACGTTGAATTCTAACATACGAATTTTCGTATCGGTATTCAATTGGGTTTCAACCATTAACCCTCGATGTAATCCCCGTTTTTCCTTGACTACAACGTAGATTGGAATTAACAGAAATTGTGGATCCGTAATCTTGCTGCTCCTGCTCGTTTGCTTTAGTGAGCACTACTTTCACTAATTGTTGTTTTGGGCTTTTTCAAGGATTCTCCTATGAAACTGTGTAATATATATATATTCTTCGGGTATATTTACCGTGACCAAATTAGGAAGGTCGTAATTTGAATTCTTTTGTCTTAGATTAATCTGAGCGAGTTATATTCGCTTGCATATACCCTACTGTTTTGATAAATGAGTTCATTGTGAACAGTGTAACCTTGCTCAAATGCAATACCCAGCTCACAAGGACGTATGGGTCGCTCGTCTTTTTGAAATATTAAGCTTTTCCACGACAGGGCTGACATCACCATGGTGATGGTGACTGATGAGGATCAGGAGACAGAGAGTGAACTTCTCCCTGACCTCCTCTCATACAGCCCCAAACATAGGTCAATGGTTGGAGTTGTCTTGTCAGACACCCTCACTGCCCAACAGCAGACTGATTGCAAGCAAGTCTTGCAGCAGTATCTAAGCTCTTTTCCTTGACTCCTGGTCAGACAAACTGGTGTACCCATGATGAGGACACTGGTGACAGTGCACCTGTCAAGAACAAAATCTATCGCCAGTCTGATCAAGTCAAGGAAAGCATGAGAGCTGAAAGTCAGCAAGATTTTGGAGTTAGGGGTTATTGAACCCTCTGAGAGCCCCTGGGCCAGCCCAGTGGATCTAGTCCTCAAACCTCATCCACAGGGTGGAACGAGACAAATGAGGTTCTGTGTGGATTATAGAGGGCTCAACTCTGTCACCAAGACAGATGCTCACCCTATCCCAAGAGCAGATGAGTTGATAGATAAATAGGGTGCAGCCAAATTTCTAAGTACCTTTGACTTAACTGCAGGGTACTGGCAGATTGGCATGGCACCAGGAGCAAAAGAAAAGACAGCATTCTCCACACCTGATGGGCATTATCAGTTTACTGTTATGCCCTTTGGTTTAAAGAATGCCCCTGCCACCTTCCAAAGGTTGGTGAACCAAGTCCTTGCTGGGTTGGAGTCCTTTAGTGCAGCTTATCCAGATGATATTGCTGTCTTTAGTTCCACCTGGCAGGATCACCTGATCCACCTTGGGAAGGTTTTAAAAGCCCTGCAAACTGCAGGCCTAATTATCAAGTCATCCAAATGCCAGACAGGGTAGGGAACTGTGGTATACTTGGGCCACCTTGTTGGTGGAGGCCAAGTGCAACCCTTACAGCCCAAGATCCAGGCCATCCTGGACTGGGCAGCTCCAACAACCCAGACCCAAGTCAGGGCATTCCTTGGCTTGACTGGGTACTACAGGAGGTTTGTGAAGGGATATGGGTCTATTGTGACTCCCCTCACAGAACTTACCTCCAAGAAGATGCCCAAAAAGGTAAACTGGACAGTTAGCTGTCAAAAGGCTTTTGACACCCTGAAAGAGGCAATGTGCTCAGCACCAATTCTCAAGGCTCCAGACTATACCAAGCAGTTCATTGTGCAAACTGATGCCTCTGAGCTAGGGATAGGGGCAGTCCTATCCCAGACAAATGATGAAGGCCAAGACCAACCTGTTGCTTTTATAAGCAGAAGGCTTCTCCCCAGGGAGCAGCGTTGGAGTGCCATTGAGAGGGAGGCCTTTGCTGTGGTTTGGTCCCTGAAGAAGCTGAGGCAATACTTGTTTGGTACTCACTTCCTAGTTCAAACTGATCACAGACCTCTCAAGTGGCTAATGGACTTTGTAGTGGAACACAGACCTGGGACTGCCCATGCCAATGCAGATGGACTTTCCAGGTTCTTCCACTTTGAAAATGAAGACTCTCTAGAGAAAGGTTAGCCTCATCCTCTTTCGTTGGGGGGTGGGGTTGTGCGAGAAAGTGCCCTCTTTCTGCATGGTTGCCCCCACTTCTTGCTGAACTGCTGATGTACTTTGACTGGGGGTGCCCTGGGTTCCTGCTTATCAGGTACCCAGGGCCTATGTTCTTTTCCTAAAACTGCATTGAAGACCAAACCCAATTGGCACTCTCAGGCCACATTTCAGCCTCTGGTAAATGGTACCCCAGGTACCCAGGGCACTGTGACCAGGGAAGGCCTCCAAGGGCTGCAGCACTTATTGTGCCACCCTTAGAGGTCCTGTACCTTTACACTCACACACTTCCTTTGCAGGCTGCGTGTTTTGGTGCAGAACAAAGAGAAGAGTCGACATGGCACACATCCCTGTGTGCCATGCCTACAACCCACCGCCCTGGCATGGATCAGTCACCCCTCTAGCTGGGTGCACTATACCAGTGGTGAGGGTACAGGTGCAGGAGCCCTGTACCCCGAGAGTGTCTGAGTCAATTCTTAGACATTGTAAGTGCAGTGCTGCCATTAAGAGGATATGGTGCTGGGAGTTTGTCATTACGAACTCCACAGTACCATAATGGCTGCACTGAAAACTGAGAAGTTTGGTATCAAACTTCTCAGCACATTAAACCCACACTGATGCCAGTGTGGGATTTAATAAAAAATGCACACAGAGTGCATCTTAGAGATGCCCCCTGAAAAACGACCTACCACTAGTGTCAAGGCTGAGTGGCTGCTTTCAGCTGCCACCACCAGACATGTTTCTGGACCCTTGGGTCGAGAGCCTGCTGCTCTCGGGGGCCTGAAACAATGCACATCCTGGGACGAGGTGCTAAGACTCTTCCCCCAGGATGGGCAGGGTCCACGAAGGGGAAGCTTCAAAGGCCTGCCGCCTTTGTGAGCTTTCCCAGGCCTGTTGCTGCTTTCAGGAACTGGCCCCCAATGGTTCTGGCCCCCATTTTGGGAGGGAGAACCGGCGGGAAAACTAAGTGAGGAAAGGAGGTGTGTCCACCTTTGCAAACCCCACCCCTCAGGTGGGGGAGGCGAGGTGAAGCACAACTCTCAGTCCCCGCCATCTTGCAGATGGGGGGACCCAGCCAACCAAAGTGAGGCATATGCCCCCCTCCCACTGGAGGGTGGCATAATAGGGGATGTACCCACCCCAAGGAAGGGACCCATTGGTCCCAACCTTTACTTACCTGAAACGCCCCTAAATCTAGTATTTAGGGGGCACCCCAAACCTTGCTTCCTCAGACAAGAAACTACAAGAAGAAAAGAATAAGAAGGACTGAACAGCTGTGCCGATGCTAAGAAGAGGAGGACGCCAACTGACTTGGCCCCGGCCCTACCGGCCTGTCCCCACCTCGAACCTGCAGAAGCGAAACTCCGGTGTGTCCGCAGCCAGCAACCTCAAGAACCCGAGGACCTGCTCTGCCTTCCAAACCAAAGACTTTGTCTCCCGTGAACACCGGATTTGTTCACCAACAGACTCCAGCTCCGGCGAAATCCGCGAGTCTGCATCACTCTGCACCCAACGCCATGCCCAGAGTTCCAGTGGCCCAACACCACGAGGAGGTCTCCCCGAGATCCAGTGATCCCTGACCTGCCTCAAGTCTCCAGCCGATGCCTGCAGCCTAAATCCAGAAGGTCCCCCCAACCGCTACCAGGAGCTGGTAAGAAGATCCGACCCTAAAAGACACCCCTGCACAAGACGCTCCACTGCCTTGGGTGGCCTAACCAACCCCCAGCATCCCAACTTACCTCTCCAAGTGGTGGTCGCACCCAGAAGACCTTCGTCCCCGAGCCTGCAGTGTGTTTGCAAACCGGAGAAACCCCATTAAAAGTAGCAGAGCGCACGATGCCAAAACAGCACTCTGCACCCGGCCGCCCTAGTGCCGCTGAGGGTGCACCTTTGGTGCTGTCTTGAACCCCTATTTGCCCTCAGCTTAAGTCTAGGAGCTTTGCTCCCACAACCTTGTGGCCTGCTCGTAAGCAGCCACCAACCGGAGGCCCTCTATCCCCCATTGGATAATATTGGGCCTCAGCACTCTGCACCCGGCCGCCCTAGTGCCGCTGAGGGTGTAACAAGAGTGCATCCTTGACCCTGGGGGACCCCTGAGTCTACCCCCAGTATACCAACTCCCACAACCGAATACTTACCTTTGAACCGATGCACAAGTTACTTACTTGTGTAACGATATATCTGTAAGAGACATTAGTTAGTGATAGATTCCTTACCTTAGAATATCCCCAGGCGTCAGACTGGATCCGGGAAAGTTTTTCGTCAGCAATACCCCTGCGCGTCGGTAGGCGTCGTCGCTGACTGCTCCGCGTACGCCGCTGGCGTCGTGGTCGCCGAGATGACGTCATGGGAGCTATTTAGACGCGCCCACGCACGCTGACGTCAGTTCTGTACACAACTTTTCCGCGCCAGGAGCGCAGAGCCATGCCAGAGACCGACTACTGGTGCAATAGAACTAGAGCCCTGAAAGGGATGACGTGAACCCTAGAGAACAGTTCGCAGAACGGGGAAGAGGGGCGGGCGGTAAGGAATCTATCACGAACTAATGTCTCTTACAGATATATCGTTACAGAAGTAAGTAACTTGTGCATCTGAAAGAGACACGTTAGTGATAGATTCCTTACCTTAGAATACATACCCAAGCAATACCATCCCCGGTGGTGGGTCTGCGAAGTGAAATCACACCAGAAAGTCACGGAGAACCGACCGGACAAAGAAGCCGTCTCTCTGGACTTGACTGTCAAGGCAATAGTGCTTTGTAAAAGTATGCAACGAGGCCCAAGTGGCCACCTGACAGATGTCTTGCAGGGCGACACCACGTCCCAATGCTGTAGTAGCTGCTGTCGCCCTGGTAGAATGGGTGCGCAGCCCAACCGGAGGTTCCTTTTTAGCCAGAGAGTAACAGGCTTTAATGCACAAGACAACCCATCGTGAGATAGTCCTCTTGTGCACAGCCCGGCCTTTCTTGGCGCCCACGTAGCCAACAAAGAGCTGGTCATCCACCCGGAACTGCTGTGTGCGGTCGAGATAGAACGAAAGTGCACGTTTTGGGTCCAGACGGTGGAGCCTCTCCTCTTCTCTTGAAGGGTGCGGAGGCGGAAAGAAAGTGGGCAGAGTCACAGTTTGCCCGAGATGAAAGGCAAAGACTACTTTTGGTAGAAAGGAGGGACGTGGTCGAAGAACCCCCTTGTCCGGATGAACCGCCAAGAAAGGAGGTTTACAGGAAAGAGCTTGGAGCTCACTCACCCGCCGAGCGGAAGTGATGGCCACCAGGAACACAGTTTTCAAAGTTAATAACCGCAAAGGACAGTTATGAAGAGGCTCAAAGGGAGCGCACATCAAGTATGTGAGAACCAGGTTCAAGTCCCACTGAGGCATGATAAAAGGAACAGGAGGGAAAAGGTGAGTAATGCCTTTGAGAAATCTGTTAACAACAGAGGACTTGAAAAGAGAGAGCTGATCAGGCAGCCTAAGAAAGGCTGAAAGAGCAGAAAGGTAGCCCTTGGTAGTGCCCAGAGCAGAGCCCTGCTGGGCCAAAGAGAGAAGGAACAAGAGGACGTCAGAAAGAGGGGCAGCAAGAGGATCTACAGCTTTTGCTGCACACCATGCCACAAATTTGTTCCACCGACAGACGTATACCGTTTTAGTGGAGGGATGCCTGGCTGCCAGAATCACATTACAGACTTCAGGAGGCAAGTCAAATGGAATCAGCTGTCGCCGCTCAATCTCCACGCAAGGAGGTGGAGGCTGGACAGGTTCGGGTGGAGGACCGTCCCCTGGTGCTGCGACAGGAGATCCTCCCGAAGAGGCAGCTGGATCGGGGGATCCACGCTCATACTGAGTAGCTCGGGATACCAAACTCTTCGAGCCCAGTCCGGCGCCACAAGAATGACTTGGGCCCGGTTGCGTCTGATCTTCTTCAGCACTCTGGGTAGAAGTGGTATAGGCGGAAAGGCGTACAATAGACCGGAACTCCACTCGCGACGAAAAGCGTCGCCGAGCGAGTGCCGCCTTGGAAACTCCAACGCGCAGAACTCCTGACATTGCGCGTTCTCTTCGGTGGCGAATAGATCTAACCAAGGCTCTCCCCACTGTTGAAAGAGACCTTGCGCCACCTCCGAGTGAAGACGCCATTCGTGATCCAACATGCACCTGCGGCTGAGTTCGTCCGCCCTGGCATTTAGGGTACCTGCCAGGTGTTGAACCGCCAAGGAAATGCCTTGATGTTCCAGCCACGTTCAGAGACGTAGAGCCTCCTGACAAAGGGTCCACGACCCCACCCGCCCTGCTTGTTGCAGTACCACATGGCGGTGGTGTTGTCCGTGAACACCTGCACTACTCTCCCCTTGACAGAGGGAAGGAATGCTTTCAGTGCAAGTAGGATCGCCCTGAGCTCCAAAAAGGTTGATATGGAGCTTGGACTCCGCCTGGAGACCAGAGGCCTCCTGATCTCCGCCTCTCCCATGTGGCCGCCCCATCCCAGGAGGGACGCATCCGTCACCACTGTGTGCTCCGGTTGGGGAAGGGAGAGGGATCTGCCGCTGACCCAACGCTGGTCCGTGAGCCACCACTGCAAGTCCTGTGCAGTGCCCTCCGAGATGTGGACATAATCGGACAGATTCCCCTGATGCTGCGTCCACTGGAACTTCAGGTCCCACTGCAGAGCCCGCATATGCCATCTGGCATGATTGATCAGCAGGATGCAGGAGGCCATGAGGCCCAGTAGCCTCAGGGTCTTCCTGACCGACACCCAGGAACAGGGCCGAAAGATCGGAATAATAGCCCGAATGTCCCGGACTCGCTGTTCGGGAGGATAAACCCGGAACTGCGCCGTGTCCAAAACCGCTCCGATGAAGAGGAGCTTTTGAGAGGGAATCAGGTGTGACTTCGGCACGTTGATGGAAAACCCCAGCAAATGCAGGAGGTTGGCCGTAGTCTGGAGGTGGGAGACGACTGCCTGGGGCGATCCCGCCTTCAACAGCCAGTCGTCGAGATAGGGGAAGACTGAAACCCCCGATCTGCGCAGATAAGCTGCGACCACCGCCATCACTTTTGTGAACACCCGAGGGGCGCTGGTAAGGCCGAAAGGGAGCACGGTGAACTGAAAGTGCTCGTGGCCTACCGTGAACCGTAGGTAACGCCGGTGGGCAGGCAGGATGGGAATATGAAAATAAGCATCCTGCAAGTCCAACGCTACCAGCCAGTCTTGCGGGTCTAGGGCAGACAAGACCTGAGCAAGCGTGAGCATCTTGAACTTCTCCTTCCGGAGGAAGCGATTGACGTTCCGGAGGTCTAAGATAGGACGCAGACCTTTGTCCTTCTTCGGAACCACGAAGTAGTGGGAGTAACAACCACGACCTACTTCTGGCGTTGGAATGCTCTCGATGGCCCCCTTGGCTAAGAGGGCTGCGACTTCCTGCCAAGTGATCCCCCGACATGCGGCGGCACTGAGGTGGCATGGCTGGAGGGGTAGACTCGAAGGGGAGGGAGTAGCCCCTTCAGACTATCTGCAGAACCCACCTGTCTGATGTGATGGTGCGCCAGTGGGGGAGGTGATGGCGAATCCTGCCACCCACTGGCGTCTGGTGGGCCTGAAAGACCGGACTAGGAAGGTTTGGAGGCAGCGGCGGCAGGGGTGGACTGACCCACCCGCTGGCCCCGTGACCCACCTCGCGGGCCCCCCGACCTCGGCCACGCTGAGATTGCTGCTGTGCAGGCCGGCGGCTCTGAAAGGAACGCGTTTGGACGCCTCGACCCTGCCCTCGAAAGGAGCGAAAAGCAGACCCCGTGGGAGTGCGTGTGGTGGCGAGACCTAAGGACTGGGCCGTAGCCCGAGAGTCCTTAAAGCGTTCCAGGGCACTATCCGCCTTGTCACCAAACAGGCGTGTGCCATCAAAAGGCATGTTCAACAGGGTGTTTTGGACATCCCCGGAGAAGCCAGTGGTTCTGAGCCAAGCGTAACGACGGAGCGCCACCATTGTGGAAAGCGCCCTGCCGAGGGAATCTGCTGTGTCAAGTCCACAACAGATGGTGAATTTTGCAGCATTTCTCCCCTCTGTAACAGCCTGGGAGAGCACCGCCCGAGCCTCCACCGGGCACTGAGGAAGCACCTGTGCCACGGTGTCCCATACAGAGTGGGAATAGCGGCCCAACAGGCACGCAGTATTCACTACCCGCAACCCAGAACTGGCAGAAGTGAAAATCTTTTTCCCAAACTGCTCCAGTTTTAGATTCCGTGTCTGGAGGAGCAGAAGGGAATGCGCTCGGAGAGGCAGAGGCCTGGACAACCAGACTCTCAGGTGTTGGGTGTTGCGTGAGGAAGCTGGGGTCGCCCGGCGCCGGGCGATGACGGCGTGCCACCCCCTTATCCACAGGAACCCCTGTGTTAGGCTTGCCCCAGGTGCTCAATAGGACATCAGTGAGTGCCTCATTGAAGGGCAGCAGTGGCTCCGCAGAGGAGGATGCTGGCTGCAGCACCTCAGTCACAAGATTCGTTCTGATAGGCACAGAAGGGAGCTCAAGGTTAAGAGCCTGAGCCGCCCTACGCAGCACCACTGAAAAAGTCCCCACCTCCTCCGTAGCCACGGAAGAAGGGGATAGTGTGCCAGGGTGTGGAGAGAAATCCAGATCCACAGGACCCTCCAGGTCTTCTTCCCATTCAGGCTCGTTCTCGCATTGACCTGCAAGAGGGTCCTCAGACCCCTCCCAGTACTCTCCTTCAGCTACCGGTGTTGGAAGAGGCCGGTAACGACGAGGTGCCCGGGGAAATGGGAGAAACTCTGTACCAAGAATTGGAATCGGGGGGGTAAGTGACCAATTCGGGTTCGGCGCCGTACGGCGTCAGTTGCGGCGCCGCGCCCGGCGCCTAGTCCGGATCCAGCGCCGACGCCTGCGCCAAGGCCGGAACCGGCGTCGAGGCCGGAACCGGCGGCGCCGCAGGGTACTTTGCCGGCGTAGCCGAGGCCAAAGGCGGCGGCACGGGGGCAGACCCACCCAACGGGTCCGCGGGGCCCGAAGGCGCTCCGGAGGGACCCGATGGGCCAAACAAACGGCCCATGGCCGACAGGATGACCTGTATCTCATCCGACGTCGCGTGCGGGCCCGGAAAGGACGGGTAGGCCGCAGGCAACGACGGGGGCTCCAGCGGAGCTGCGGGGGAGTGACCCCCCGCCCCCTCCACCGCGTCCTGGGACTGGTGAGGGGTAGAAGACTATTGACGTCGCTTCTTTGATTTTTTATGGCGCCGTGACTTACCTGTCCCCGAGTCCGACGAGCGAAGGTAACGGCTCCGCGACCGGTCTCTCGACCTCCCACGGGAGCGGGACCTTGATCGACGCGGAGCCGACTGCTGGGCCTCCAACAACTTTCGGCACCATGGCCCGGCAATCGGGGCACGCCTCGGGGTCATGGGCGTGCCCCAAGCAAAAGAGACACGTCGTGCTGGTCCGCTACCGACATGTTGCGACGGCAGGCCTTACAGGATTTAAACCCGGGCATCCCTAATGCACCAGAGTCGATTACTCGACAAACAATTACCAAGTTAAAACTTTTAACTAGGGGTACTGCTCTCTCTCGGATCTGCGCTGCTGGCGCGGAAAAAGAAAGAACTGACGTCAGCGCGCGTGGGCGCGTCTAAATAGCTCCCATGACGTCATCTCGGCGACCACGACGCCAGCGACGTACGCGGAGCAGTACGACTACGCCGCCCGACGCGCAGGGGTATTGCTGACGAAAAACTTTCCGGATCCAGTCTGACGCCTGGGGATATTCTAAGGTAAGGAATCTATCACTAACGTGTCTCTTTCAGATAACACTATTTTCTTCCATAGGATAACATTGACTGTTTTTCTGTGAAAAGTTTTAAGTGTGGAGTTGGAAAATCTATGAAAATCTTTAAAACTGTAACCGAATAACCAAAACGCTTTTACTTACCTGTTTACAGGAAATGTCCCAGTGTAGTATCTATGTATACTACACTGTGTAAGAAAAGTAATCTGAAAAGTAATTCACATGACCTACTATTGAAAAGTCAATACAAAGTATATGTACAGTATTCCACAGTATTGCATTACCAGTAATTCAAACTGTAACCAAACCAAAGTATGTATACAACTGCATTTCAAAACTGTATTATTACTGCAAAGTACTTATCTTTTACCTGTGCCAGGCTTGCCTGGTTCCAGGAAATAAAATAACTAAAAGAATATTTTTATACAAAACCAAATCTGAAGTTCAGTCTTTGGGTGTGTGACATCATTTGCTGATTGAGTGTGTACAACAAATGTTTAACACTACCCTCTGATAGAGCCTTACTGCTCGACCACACTACCACAAATAGAGAGTAAGGTGCTATCTACTTTTACCTCTGCCTACCTTTGGGGTTCCACTGGACTCTGTGCACACTATACCTCACTTTGGTATAGTATATACAGAGCCAGCTTCCTACATTGGTGAATCAGCGGTGGGATATACAACTTTGCATTTGAACTAACTTGGTTACCACCTGATCACACGACAGAACTCTTTAATTGATTTTAGAATTCTGATTTTTGAATTGACAAATTTTTCCAAATTACTAAAAGTCTTGTTAGGGCCTTGGTTAAGTCCCTTTAGAATTTTAGAAAAATAAAAAGTCACTTTAGCTAGGGATAAGAGGGGTTAGACGTTTTTTAACAATGTCTCTTAACAAGAACCCAGCTGTTAGTGAAGATAACCACAATGGCATAGAGGACCAGGTTGAGGAGCTCAACCTCACCCCTTACCTCCACTTGTCTTTCAAGGAAGTAAGGTCCCTATGCAAAATTAAAAACAGAACCATGGGGTCCCATCCAACCAAACAAAAGCTCCAGGAGCTGTTGGCTGGGTATGCTAAGGACCATCCCTCTGAGAATGGTGAAGACCAATCAGATGAGGAAGAAGATGGGGGGGATGAGGAGATTGGCCAACCCTCCCCCCCACTTCATAGGGAGAGAAGGGCCCCAGTGGCCCTGAATCCAAGAATAAACCTCTCATTACCTAGACTCCACACAGGTGGACCAGGTGCTACTGAGGACAGCCTTAATGAGAAGGACAACCTGCTAGCCAGGTTGACCAAAAGATTGGACCTAGAGACCAGACTCCGGGAGGAGAAGAAGAGAGAGAGAGAGAGAGAGAGAGAGCGAGAGAGAGAGAGAGAGAGAGAGAGAGAGAGAGAGAGAGAGAGAAAAGAGATGGGCCTAGCACTCATCAATGTTGGCAGCAATTTACTTAATAAGGATAAAGAGCAATCTTATGATCCTAAAATCCCCAAAGGGATTGTCCCTAAATATGAAGAGAGTGGTGATATCACAAAATGGTTCACAGCCTTTGAGAGGGCTTGTGAAATGAGAAAAGTGAAGAAGTCACACTGGGGGGCACTCCTTTGGGAACTGTTCTCTGGTAACTGCAGCAACAGACTCCTGACTCTTTCAGGGGCAGATGCTGGGTCTTATGACCTCATGAAGAGAACTCTGATTGAGGGATTTGGACTCACAGCTGAGGAATACAGAATTAGATTCAGGGGGGGGGGCTCACAAAACCCAAAACCAATCCTGGATTGACTTCGTTAACTACTCAGTTAAGACACTAGATGGTTGGTTAACTGGACACAATGTGCATGATTTCAATGGACTTTACAATTTGTTTATGAAAGAACATATTTTAAGTAATTGCACTACTGAAAAGTTACATCAGCATTTGGTAGACCTAGGACTTATTTCTCCCCAAGAATTGGGAAAGAAGGCAGACCAAAAGAAAGGGGTTACAAAACCTCCCCAGGGGAAAGGTGGTGAGAATCCCCAAGATAAAAAGCCTGAGTCTTCAAAAGGGCCCCAAA
This sequence comes from Calotriton arnoldi, assembly GCA_963921515.1. Classification (NCBI taxonomy): domain Eukaryota; kingdom Metazoa; phylum Chordata; class Amphibia; order Caudata; family Salamandridae; genus Calotriton; species Calotriton arnoldi. The sequence continues at coordinate 72,438 of CAWUFW010018490.1, forward strand.
CCCCTGCACGGGGGTGGGTCACAAAACTCTTCCCAATCCACTAATAAGTACAGGGGAAAGAACTTTGATCCTGCAAAGGCTTGGTGTAACAACTGTAAGAAGTTGGGACACTTTACTGGAGATACTAGTTGTCCTAACAAGAAGCACCCTGTCGGGGGGAATCCTGAGGCAAGATGGCGGCTGCGCTGTCGGCCGAGTGAGCTGGCTCTCCGACTCTCTCCTGGCTAACGTCTCCCTCCCCCTCCTTACCCGGTCCTGAGGCAATGCAATAGAGGAAAAGAATAAATTGGGACTCTCTGCATGATCTGGCGCTCGTGGCTGTGGCTCTGGGAATTGCCTACGCCTTCTAGATTGGTTCACGCGGGCCCTTTCTTTCCCGCTGTATTCACCGCTGCTTTCACCCGTTCGATCCTCCCGATGCCGCCCAAGACTTCCACCAGAGGCACTAGGAACTGGGGGCCACTTGCAGACTCTGGGAACCCTGGGAAAGCTGCTACGGATGGTGATGGCACAGACGCGAGATCACGCCGGTCAGCTGCGGGGGTATCTGGACCTTCAGGAACTGGGGAGCGAGTAGGTAAAGGAAGCCTCCCGGTTCGCGGGCGTCAGACGGTCCCCGCGCTATTCAAGGCACAGGCAGGAAAACTCAAAAATACGGGGGATTCACCTGCTGGAGGTAACGCTGTGATAAAGACTTCAATGGTACTGGTTACATCTGGGGCATCCGCAGCACTTCAGGAAGGGCTCACTCAAGGTACTGTATCTTCATCTATGGTGGATGTAAATGAGTTGAGCGTGGAGAGTGCGGGAAGGGAGGGGGCATTGGAAGGCTCAAGCCGATTCACCGGCATTATTGGCTCTGACGGAAATCAAGATACTCTGATTATTGCTGCAGGGCTGCCTATTGCAGGGGATGTAATATCTGATACACAGCAAGAAACATGCATTATGGGAACTGTAGTTTCTCAAGACATTAGTCAGGAAAAAGCGATGGTTTACCAGAAGGATGGAAATATCCTTAGCAAGAGGGCTGAAATATTGGAAATGAACCCTCAGCAGGGATTTCAAGAAGAACACTCATCTACGGGTCTTGTAAAGGAGGGGGATTCAGGAGATAAGTTTTATTCCATGTCGGATCACTCTAATTCCTCGGGGGATGATAGTCTTGGAAGAGACTGGGCTGAAGATGAAAGCGATGCAAGTAGTTTGCGCCTGGAAGAGGGTGAGACCAGAGATAATTCTCCACATACTCCTGGAACGGTTCGCAAGCAAAGGGAGCAAGGCTACGCCTTGCCAAATAAGGCTTTAGGCTCAACCAGTTCAATGGTATGGGACTACTCTTTTTCCCCAAAATTGGATGGGGTGAAGCAGGAGCCGGAGGGGTACCCATAGAAGCTTCAAGTGCAAATCTAGGCAATCCTGATGAAATTACACTGTCTACTATATATCAGAGTATCATGGCTCAACGGGAGGAGACCCGGTTGGAGAGCTCACGTACTCAGGGTGTGTGTCGTAAATTACAGAATTCAATACGTAGGGTCGCAAAAACTTGCTCTGATTTTGCAGTCAGGATTGGTGAAGCTGAAGTCAGAATATCTACGCTTGAGGACGAGCTGGCTGCGCAAAAGACTCTCACCGACTCCCTGAAAGCCCAGAAAGAAGACACGCTTTGGAAATTGACTGATCTTGAGAACCGATCAAGGAGGAATAACCTGCGGAAATTGGGCATCCCCGAGGGCAAGGAGGGTGCTGACGTTCGGCAGTTTGTGGTTTAACTTTTTGGGGAAGCATTCCCTGAACTCAGGCAATGGGACTGGAAAGTCAAACTGCAAAGGGCTCACAGGTTTCCTTTTAACCAACGTAAAAAAGGGGGACAAGCTATCGACAGGCCGCGGGCTATTCTGATATGTCTCAACAATTTTTGGGCCCGAATGGCACTATACGATCTGACCAGACAGGAAAAGGGTGGGAAAGGGTTGTGAATTTTTTATGAGACCCGATTTTTGTCAGGTAACAGTGGAGAAAAGATGGCAGTTGCGCCAACTGATCCCATTATTTCAGGCAAAGGGGGCGCAGGTGTTCTTGCTCAATCCTGCTAAACTAAAAGTAGTATTCCAGGGTCAGATGCAATTCTTTTCTTCTGAAGTTTTAGCACAAGAATTCTTGCAATCAATTTAGGGTGGTCATGCAAATATAATGGTTTTGGCGACTTATTTTGGCTATTTGATGCCCATTCTATGCTTGTTTAGGTGCTAGAATTGGTTCTTTTCTCTTTTTTTTTGTTGCATGCTTTTCTTTTCCCTTTTGTCACCCTATCGGGGGGGGGGGGGGATAGTCCAGGGGAAAGGGGTGGTGACTCAGCTCTTCACACCAAGGACCGCTGGTCCTAATGCCTCATGAGGTGGGTGGCAGGGAGGGGGCTCTAGGGTGGAGGGTAGGTAGGGGGGGTGGTGGAGTGTTGGGTGGGTTAGGGGGCTCGGCGGGTAGCACTGTTGGTGTTTTTCATATATTGTCATGGCATTTGTCTTTCTGTAAGAATGAAAGTAAATTTTGGTATAATTTGTAATGCTTATCGGCATTGTCTGGCTAGTCCAGATAAAGAGTGAGTATCTCATAAGGATGATGGGTAGGAGGGGTAGAATGCGTATCTGCTCATTGAATGTATGTGGTCTGAACGACAGGAAAAAAAGAGGCTTATCGGCCAAGGTTATACAATTTATGCAGATAGATGTGCTATGTTTGCAAGAGACCCATATACCTTGGAGCAAACGTGGCTGGCTGAAGGATTTGGGCCTTGACTTACTAGCGTGCACTCGTCAAGGTACTACAACTAGGGGGGTGGCTATTTTAGCAAAGCGAGGTGTCGGAATCTGTAAGCGAGTAAAGGAGGATAGATTGGGACGATGGGTGATTGTGGAATTTATAATTAATGATGCCCCTCTCTCAATTTGCTCCATATATGGATCAAACTTGGATGATCCGGAAGTTTTGAACCACCTAAGCGTAGAACTAGCCCTATGGTCGCATCCGCTAATCTTCTGTGGAGATTTCAATATTCATTTGGACAGTAATTTTAACCTTTTCAGTAATTCTCCATATCAAGGAAGGAAGGTCAGAATTTTTAAAGCTCTCCAAGGATTAGTTAGGGAACATGGGCTGGTCGATGCCTGGTATAAGCATAGACAAGAGGATCCAGGATTCACTTTTTATTCGGCTCCTCGCAATAAATTAGTTTGTCTGGATTATTTTTTTATTTTACACCAAATGGCTGAGAGAGTCAGTATTGAGATCTCCCCGAGGGTCATCTCAGATCACAACCCGTTAGTAGTAGAATTCCCATTAAGCGGCATGGTAGGAATCCAGAGGCCGTGGACTTTTGAAAGGAAATTGCTACTTGACCAGTCATACTGTGAACACATGGCTAAGTGGATTGTGGAATTTTTTAATATTAATAGGAATACGGCTTCTGAAATCATAGTCTGGGATGCGTTTAAAGCAGCCATACGTGGTGAGACTCTTAGTTTCTCTATCCACCGCCGGAGGGCTGTACAGAAGATCAGGGGATGGGCCGAACAGCTTAGATTGAGCTTATGAGGAAAATAAGGGAGTGTCAAGATACAGAAGAGTGCCAATAGTCAATAGCTATTATCAAATCTAGAATACATCAGTACTTTGGGGAAGAGCTTGCTATTAAGTATGTGCAGTATAGGGCTGAAATATATGAACTTGGAGAAAATACTGGGAGGGTCCTAGCAAAGCGTCTACAACAAAGGGAAGTTTCGAATAGAATCTGTAGGATCAAAGATCATCTTGATCAGATTCAAGACTCTCCAACAGGAGTCCTGGACGCATTTCAGAATTTTTACCAGCAACTTTATACGGAGGAAGCAGTTGTGATAGGGGAAGAATCTCCAGAGGAGTTTTTTAAAGACCTCGAAACAACGAAGGTTACACCTGATCAAAATGAGATTCTTGCAGCCCCGATTACATGGGAAGAGGTTGAAAGTGCTATAACTACTTTAGCTATTGGTAAGGCTGTGGGTCCGGATGGCATTCCTTTGGAATTTTTTAGGACATTTCGCCAATCACTTCGGCTAGATATTATGTTCCTATTTCAGCTGGCTCAAAGGGGCTGTACTCCTGATTCTTGGCAAAAGACTACCATAGTAGTATTCAAAAAGAAAGACAAACCTGAACTTAGCCCATCTTCATACAGACCTATCTCGCTTATTAATTCTGACAGCAAGATCTATTCCAAAATAATAGCCTCCAGGTTAGGAAAGATCATCACCCCTCTGGTCTCCATCTGTCAGCATGTGTTTATCCCAGGTAGGGACACGACTGATCATGTTAGACGCGTCATTGCCCTCCTTGACTGGGCTCAGGCCACGGAATCACCGCTAGGGGTAGTCCTGCTGGACGCTGAGAAAGCGTTCGACAGGGTCTCCTGGCGGTTTCTGTGGTCTGTCCTGCGATGGAAGGGGATGTGTACTGGGTTTATTCAAGCAGTACAGGCACTTTATCAATCACCGGAAGCTGGGATCCGTATATCGGGGCAGGAATCGAAACCATTCAGCATAAGTAGAGGCACTAGGCAGGGGTGTCCGTGTTCTCCCCTGCTGTTTGCACTATACATTGACCCTTTTCTTAACAAATTAGATTTGAGCACGAAGTACGAGTTACTTACCTTCGGTAACGATGTATCTGGTAGAGACGTTGTCTAGCCGCAGATTCCTTAACTTAGAATATCCCCAGGCGTCAGACTGGATCTGGAAAATTTTGCGCAGCAGTACCTCTGCGCGCCGGCGCCGCCTGGCTCCGCCCTGACGTCGTCCCCGGACATGACGTCAGTGGAGCCATATAGGACCCTCCCGGCGCGCTGACGTCAGTTTTCTTCGGAGGAACGTTTCCGCGCTACAACGCGGAGCCCCCAGCAAAACTGTGAGAGTATGGGAACAGTGTGCGAATAAAAAAAAAAGAGAATTAGTGAGAAAGCACCATGAACGACAGTGAGAAGCACTGTCGACTGAAAGGCGTCGAAAAGGAAAGAGCAGAGCAATACTGTGAGAAGCCAATTCGCAAGAGCGAAGTGAATGTCACCCCTGAGGGAAATCGACCTACAAAAAGAAGACCGAGGCAGACGACAGAAAGTCTGCACCGGATGAAAGGAAATGAAGAGGGCAGAACAGTAAACTGAGAAGCAACCCCGCAAAAGCGAGAGAGTGCCCCACTCCTGAGGCAATACGGCAAGAATGAGCCGAGAGCGACAGGCAAAAAAGCACCCACCCATAGGATTAAGAAAAGAAATAGGGAGACCGTGTCCCCTGTGAGAGAATTATCGGTCGTAGGAACAGGCCCAAAAGAGACCGGAACACTAATTGACTGCAGGAGGCGTCAACAGAGAAGGCGGGTGGGAGGGTAGAGAACACCAGTAGGCACCATACTGGAAGAAACTGATGCGTAAAAACGCAGAAGGACACCTGAATCCACCGCCCCAGCATGAAAATGAGGGGGGAACAAGTAAACCAAAGGAAGAGGCCAACGGGGAGCAAGGCGAAAAACGCCGCCCGTAGAAGGACAAGCCACCCCAAAGGAGGCGAAAGCCGAAAACCCCACCTGAAAAGGTCCTCGCAGATCGGGGAGGATGGGTGGGCGTTCAGGAATCTGCAGCTAGAACAACGTCTCTACCAGATACATCGTTACCGAAGGTAAGTAACTCGTACATCTGATAGAGACATCTAGCCGCAGATTCCTTAACTTAGAATAGATACCAAAGCCATACCCCATTGGAGGCGGGTCTGCGACAGAACCCCACTAAGTTCCCAAGGGAACAGAAGTGTCAACCAGCTGACTAAACACAGTGGGGACAGCGCTGCCAGAAAGGCCAACACCGGACCAGGATACTCCGGAGGATGTGGCCAACAATGAGAGGCAAAGGCATCAAAGACTGCCGAGGGCGGCAGGAAATCCCTGTTGGTCAACAGCGGAGAAAATGAGCACAAACCCAAAAGGGGGGGATGTGGAATAGAGTGGACACCTGCCGTAGCCGGAGAGGCACGAATGCAGGATGTGAGGAACCCCCAGGATCCGATGGACCGTTGAAAGAGGAAGGTTTAACTAGGGCACAAGGACGAACCGAGTCCGAGGGCCATGCACGACAGTGAAAGAAATACTGTGAGAGTGGGAACAGCAGCGGGAAGATGCTGACTACGCCCAAGATGAGTTAGTGTTACAAGAAACACAAGACCTGCCAATGCACCCGTTACACAAAAGGGCGGACAGCCCAAGGCAGAAAAGAACGGTAACAACCAGTGCCACGCACGTGGGTAACAGAAGTACACCAAGAAACCTGGATGTACCGCCAGAACCACACCATGGAAGGAGAAGGCCCCATGAAGCGCCACGAGCAAGCTGAGACACAAGAGGCGCAAGACCAGGCGCATTGTGTGAACGGCGCTCACGAAAGTGAGGACCAGACCTCGGCGACTACCCGGAGTAGTAAGCATGTGGGAGGCGTATGTGTGGGTAGCACACTGGTGAGAAAGAAAAACACCAGAGTCGCAACAGCCACGTAGCAGCGTCACTGGGCAGAACAATGCCCAGAGCGAGAGCAACAGCCACCGACGGTGGAGCAGACCCATTGGCTATCGTGAGAGAGGCAAGGAGGCCAGGCCAGCCGTGATGTGTCCAGAATCACAGGATGTAGAGTCGACCCCGAGACCGGAACCTCGCGCTCCAGCTCGAAAGTCGGCATCTAGCCAGGAGACCACATCAGCTCCCTCAACACGCCCCATGAAAGAACAAGGCTCTGAGGAGACCTCCCCCGCTGAGAGCAGCAACCGCAGCCCGAAGGAAAGCACGCCAACCCTGCGCGGAACGCAACAGGGGCATGGGAAACGGTGGAAGAGGAAGTGCCAAAGGCAAGGCCCAAGACAAGGAAGATCAACCACGTCTGGAGCCAGAACGCCACCATGGAGAGCGAAGTCCACCAGGAAAGGGCTACGCAGCATGGATATAGCAGAGTAGAACGAGGCAACAGAAGGCACCAGAGAAGAACGTACCAGCCGGAGACACTAAGGAGCAGGCATGGTACGCCGATAGAACCCAGAGGGAGAGTGCCGAGCTAAGTAGGAGTGCTCGGGGACAACGACACCATCAAAAGGCAAATCCCGGAGACTGTCACGGACATTGTCGGGGAAACCCCCGTCGCGCAGCCAGGCATGGCGGCGCAAGGCAACGGACCTACCCACCGAATCGGTAGAATCAACGGCGGACCGAATCGTAAACCGCGCCATCTCTCTGCCTTCGCGAATGAGACGAGCCATATCAGCTCGAGGATACTCAGGGAGGGCAGGCAAAAGACACTCCACGGAGTCCCAAAGGGCAGAAGAAGCCCAGGCAAAAACGCAAACTGTGTTGAGAGCACGTAATGCAGAACTAGCGGACGCAAAAATGCCGCGTCCACATGTCTCCAGCCAACGAGACTCCCTAGTAGGAGGCTGCAGTAGAGGCGGAGAAGAAGGCTGCATGGCGAAAGACACCTGCACCACGAGACCGTGAGCAGTAGGCTGAAGGGACAAACAGGATGGGCCCCCAGGGGCCGGATGATGCCGATGCGCAACGGCCCTGTCGACAGCATCTCCTGAAGAGGGACGCGCCCAAGTCCCGAGAAGGGCGTCGAACAACAAGCCGCTAAAGGGCAGCAAGGGCTCAAGATCCACCGCACCTTGGTGGAGGAGATCCAACAACGGATCAGAGGACAAGAGGACAGAAGGAGGGTGCAAGTGCAAAACAGCTGCCGCCCTGCGAACACCCCGTAAAAATAAAGCACCAGCTTCAGTGGGCGTCCGGGGGGGCAAGAGCCCATCTGTAGGGGACGGTTGCAAACTAACCCGTCCCCCAGCAGGAGGAAGAAGGGGCCACTGCCTCCATGGCGGCGGAGCCAACGGGCGTGGAGACAAGCCCAAGCACAGCGGTTCCGTGTCCTCTGGAAGCGGAGAGCCAAGAGGTACCGGCGACCCTTCCGGCGTCGACCGACGCCGATCCGGCGTCAAACGACGTCGAGCCCCATGAGGGGCGACTCGGCTGGACGAGTGGGTGGCAACGTCTCCACCACCGAGAGGTGCGGAGAAAGTGCCTGAGGTCCAGGAGACGACAGGCAGAGTGCCGCCGGTGCCGATGACGCAGGGAGCCGCCAGGGGCTATGCGGGGACAAGGCAGAATGGCTCGGCGTGGGGCTGGAACGCCCATCGGTCGGAACTGACGTCGGCACGACTCCGGAGCCAGAGTCGAGGCATGCGGACGGCGCCGAGGGCGAACCCGCCGGCGGAGACCCGACCTGAATGCCTACCTCCACTGTGGGACCCGAAGGCGCACCAGGGAGTGGAGGTGACCCAAAGATGGAGTGCAGAGCCTGGTAATAGGCTTCCATCTGGGGCCGAGTCGCACCAGTACCCGGAAAGGGCGGGTAAAAGGAGGCCGACTCCGGGGGGCACGGCTCTGTGAAGGAGCGGGAACCATGGCCCCCACCGTCACGTGGAAGCGAGGACTTCGACTTCCGTGACTTGTGCTTACCTGCAGATCGGCGTTCGCGGGATCGACTCCGGGAGCGGGCGCGGAGAGGCGAACCCACTGGAGAACGTCGGGGAGGCGCCGGGCGGGTCAACCGGGCGGCCAAGAGCTTCATCCGCCGCTCCCGTAGGGACTCGGACGCATCTGCCGGCAGGCGTCACACTCCTCGGAGTCGTGGTGCGACCCAAGACACCACATGCAAATGGCGTGCGGGTCCGACGCCGACATCTGACGCGAACAAGTCCCGCACAATTTAAAGCCCGAAGGCATCGCACACTGTTCCCCGACACCAACGACGTCGAAAAAGGGCCTGAATAAAAACAGGCCAGAGGAACAGCTGAATCCGGATCGCGTTGTAGCGCGGAAAAGAAGGAAACTGACGTCCAGCGCGCCGGGAGGGTCCTATGTTGCTCCACTGACGTCATGTCCGGGGACGAGCGTCAGGCGGAGCCAGGCGGCGCCGCCCCCCGGCGCGCAGAGGTACTGCTGTGCAAAATTTTCCAGATCCAGTCTGACGCCTGGGGATATTCTAAGTTAAGGAATCTGCGGCTAGATGTCTCTATCAGATTATTAAACCAGTGAAGGTCAATGGTACTGAGTTTAAGACATTGGCGTATGCTGATGATATTGTGATACTAACTAGTGATATCACCTCGGCTTTCCCAGAAGTGAAGGTTTTGGCAGAACGATTTGGGGTCTCTTCAGGGTACAAATTAAATATCGACAAAACTCAGATTCTTCATTCTGATACTATGCTCCCTGCAGATCTCCCAATCTCTTCTGAAGCAATAAACTTGGGGATTAAGATAACAGCAGCGGTAGACCGAATACCTGAATTAAATATTGTGCCAACGATTGATACTGTCAATAGGACACTGGAGAGGTTAGATCATCTACATCTATCCCTACACGGACGAAGTAATGTTATCAAAATGTCGGTTTTCCCTAAATTTTTATACCTCTTCAGGACCGTTCCCCTGGAGTTTTCTATATCTTGTCTAGCAAGGGCAGAAAGGATGTGCTCTAGATTTTTATGGGGGTATCATAGATCGAGAAGGGCGGCCAAGTGGATGACACTTTCAAGACTACGGGGGTGGGCTGTGCCCAACTTCTTTCTTTATTACTGGGCATCTACTTTGCAACATATGGGGATACTTTTAGTCAGGGCTAAGGCTGAAATTCCGGTGGCTGTCAGACCAACTTTATATGAAATTGGGCTGGGGGATGAAGCAAAGCAATGCTTGGTTAGGATTCTAGAACCCAGCTACTACAAAAGACTAGATTTAAAATTATTAAGGCGGCTTATTCGATCTGGAGACAGATACGGCGCAGACTGAAGATTTTAAACATAAATGTGTATACTTCACTCTCGGCTTGTGGTATCTTGCCATCAATTTTCCAAGACCAAACTACTTTCAGATGGGGGAATATTGGAATTAATGTTTTGGGGGACTTATGTAATGAAGGCCAAATTGTTTCATTTATGTTTTTACAAGAGAGGTTCGGTCTGTGTAAACGAGATTTTTTTTAAGTATTTGCAGATTCAGAGTTTTTTGGGGGAGGAACGTGCAAGGGTCAGTCTTAAATCTTGAAAATATACGCTTGGTGGAAATAATACGAACTAAATCTCGAATTGGGAAAATCTATCAAAATCTATTGGAAGCTCTCTCCGATGATATATGTAGTCAGAACGACAAATGGGAGAGAAAGTTCGGGAAGGAAGGAATAAACATTGAAGACTCACTGGAATTATCCAATCGGATGTTAATAACCGGAAGTCTCAGGAGTCAACATTATATGTCCGTTTTCGACCTTTACTATACTCCTGCAAAGATAGCTAAGTGGGGGGGAACCCGGGGAGATAAATGTAGCAGGTGTGGGTTACAGGCTGCTGATACCATACACATGTTTTACTCCTGCCCTAGCTTAGCGAAGTTTTTACAGGATATCGAATACTTTTTGAATACGGTTTTGGGGATCCCGTTAACAATTACACCAGATCTTGTAATTTTGGGCATTGAGTGCAATATGGGGGGAAATGTGAGACCGAGACCCGTGATTGGATTTTTGTTTATTGTAATGGCTATTGTGCGACTATGCATTACCTCTCAATGGATAAGTCCTGACTCTCCCACTTTCGTTAATTGTCGGTCTAAGATATTGGCTATATATAACATTGAATCTGCAGTATATAGGTTAAGAGGACGAAAGAGACGGGAGCTGGGGCAAAAAATCTGGGCTCCAATTGCAGGATGGATAGAGTAAATTAGACCGAGATAATTTAAAGGAATAGTAATGGAACGCTTCTTTTCTTTTTTCCCCCCTTCTTTCTTCCCCTCTTTTCTCGGGCCTCGACTATGGAATTATGTTACGCATTATTGTTGATTTGGTCATTGTATTGTAAAAGCTTCAATGTATTGTTTTCTGATGAATTTGCCATGACAAGCAGATATAATTTTTGAAAGAAAAATCCTACTACAGCGACTCCTAGTGTAGCCAGTCTCCAGATGGGATCAGCAGTGTGCCAAGAGAAAATTGGGTTGCACACTGAAGCAGTTCTAGTCACAGAAGGGGAATTTGAGTTTGCCACTTTAGCTGTGTGGCCACCCAACTTAAAGAAATATTTGCAATACCCTTGGATCAATGGGACTAGGATAGAAGCCCTGAGGGATACAGGTGCCAGTGTCACTATGGTGAGAGATACACTGGTTTCCCCAGAGCAATACTTGATTGGGAGAACTTACCCAGTCACTAATGCTGACAGTGTTACCACTAATCATGCAATGGCTATGGTGACATTAGACTGGGAAAAGGGGTGGGGGTCGGTGGGTTACTGGCCTGAAACAGGTAGTGGTCTCTCCAAAGCTTCCAGCTGCATGTCTGCTTGGCAATGACCTGGAAACCGCAGCATGGACTGAGGTAGAATTGAAAACCCATGCAGCAATGCTGGACATCCCTGAGATGGTGTGTGTAAAAACAAGAGCACAGAGCAGAAAACAGGGTGAAAAAGAAGTGTTTGAGCCTGAAAGTATGGCCCAACGTTCCAAGAGAAAAGGTAAGAAGAGTGGGAAACCAGCTTATGTACAGCAAGAGGATCAGGACCCCTTTCCTCAGGGAGAGGACTTGGACACCCCAGAGGGAACTGAGCCTATGGAGCTTGACCATTACCAGGTTGAACTCTTAGGCCCAGGGGGACCCTCTAGGGAAGAGCTGAGCCTTGGACAGCAGGACTGTTCAACTCTTGAAAGCCTGAGGCGGCAAGCTGCTACCCAGGGAAAGGGGGATGTCAGTGGTACCCACAGAGTTTATTTGGAGAAGGGACTACTGTACACTGAGGCCAAAGACCCCAACCCTGGAGCCACTAGGAGAGTGGTAGAGCCTCAGAAGTACAGGGAGTTCTTACTAACTTTAGCTCATGACATCTCCCTAGCTGGACATCTGGGCCAAACCAAAACCTGGGAAAGGCTAGGTAGCCACTTTTACTGGCCCCAGATGTCTCAGAAAGTAAAGGAGTTTGTCAGCTCCTGTGTCACCTGTCAAGCCAGTGGAAAAACAGGTGGACACCCAAAGGACCCCTTGATTCCACTACCAGTGGTTGGGGTTCCCTTTGAAAGGGTGGGTATGGACATAGTGGGTCCAGTTTTTCCTCTTATGACTACTACAGCTCCTGCTGTAGCCAAGGCCCTCATTGATGTCTTCACCAGGGTAGGGTTTCCTAAGGAGGTGGTTTCAGGCAGAGGTTCCAACTTCATGTCTGCTTACCTAAAACACATTTGGAAAGAGTGTGGAGTGCAGTACAAGTTTACTACACCCTATCACCCACAAACCAAAGGTCTTGTTGAGAGGTTCAACAAGACATTGAAAGTCATGATTATGGGGCTCCCTGCAAAACTCAAAAGGAGATGGGATGTCCTCTTACCATGCTTGCTTTTCGCCTACAGAGAGGTGCCTCAGAAGGGAGTAGGGTTTTCCCCCTTTGAACTTCTGTTTTGCCATCCTGTTAGGGGACCACTCTGTCTTGTAAAAGAGGTTTGGGAGAAGCCCCTCCAAGAACCAAAAGAAGACATTGTGGACTATGTGCTTGGCCTAAGGTCCAGAATGGCAGAGTACATGGAAAAAGCTTCCAAGAATCTTGAGGCCAGCCAGGAGCTTCAGAAGCACTGGTATGACCAAAAAGCTCCACTGGTAGAATTTCAGTCAGAGCAAAAGATGTGGGTTTTGGAGCCAGTGGCACCAAGGGCTCTCCAGGACAGATGGAGTGGCCCTTACCCCATCTTAGAGAAGAAAAGTGAGGTCACCTACTTGGTTGATCTGGGCACAAACAAGACACCCAAAAGGGTGATCCATGTGAACCGCCTTAAGCTTTTCCACGACAGGGCTGACATCACCACGCTGATGGTGACTGATGAGGATCAGGAGACAGAGAGTGAACTTCTCCCTGACCTCCTCTCATACAGCCCTAAAGATGGGTCAATGGATGGAGTTGTCTTGTAAGACACCCTCACTGCCCAACAGCAGACTGATTGCAAGCAAGTCTTGCAACAGTATGCTAAGCTCTTTTCCTTGTCCCCTGGTCAGACAAACTGGTGTACCCATGATGTGGTCACTGGTGACAGTGCACCTGTCAAGAACAAACTATCGCCAGTCTGATCAAGTCAAGGAATGCATCAGAGCTGAAGTCAGCAAGATGCTGAAGTTAGGGGTTATTGAACCCTCTGAGAGCCCCTGGGCCAGCCCAGTGGTTCTAGTCCCCCACCTCATCCACAGGGTGGAAAGAGACAAATGAGGTTCTTTGTGGATTATAGAGGGCTCAACTCTGTCACCAAGACAGATGCTCACCCTATCCCAAGAGCAGATGAGTTGATAAGATACATTGGGTGCAGCCAAATTTCTAAGTACCTTTGACTTAACTGCAGGGTATTTGGCAGATTGGCATGGTGCCAGGAGCAAAAGAAAAGACAGCATTCTCCACACCTGATGGGCATTATCAGTTTACTGTTATGCCCTTTGGTTTAAAGAATGCCCCTGCCACCTTCCAAAGGTTGGTGAACCAAGTCCTTGCTGGGTTGGAGTCCTTTAGTGCAGCTTATCTAGATGATATTGCTGTCTTTAGCTCCACCTGGCAGGATCACCTGATCCACCTTGGGAAGGTTTTAAAAGCCCTGCAAACTGCAGGCCTAATTATCAAGGCATCCAAATGCCAGATAGGGCAGGGAACAGTGGTATACTTGGGCCACCTTGTTGGTGGAGGCCAAGTGCAACCCTTGCAGCCCAAGATCCAGGCCATCCTGGACTGGGCAGCTTCAACAACCCAGACTAAAGTCAGGGCATTCCTTGGCTTGACTGGGTACTACAGGAGGTTTGTGAAGGGATATGGGTCCATTGTGACTCCCCTCACAGAACTTACCTCCAAGAAGATGCCCAAAAAGGTAAACGGGACAGTTAGATGTCAAAAGGATTTGACACCCTGAAAGAGGCAATGTGCTCAGCACCAATTCTCAAGGCTCCAGACTATACCAAGCAGTTCAATGTGCAGACTGGTGCCTCTGAGCTAGGGATAGGAGCGGTCCTATCCCAGACCAATGATGAAGGCCAAGACCAACCTGTTGCTTTTATAAGCAGAAGGCTTCTCCCCAGGGTGCAGCGTTGGAGTGCCATTGAGAGGGAGGCCTTTGCTGTGGTTTGGTCCCTGAAGAAGCTGAGGCCATACTTGTTTGGTACTCACTTCCTGGTTCAAACTGATCACACACCTCTCAAGTGGCTAATGGACTTTGTAGTGGAACACAGACCTGGGACTGCCCATGCCAATGCAGATGAACTTTCCAGGTTCTTCCACTTTGAAAATGAAGACTCCCTAGGGAAAGGTTAGTCTCATCCTCTTTCGTTGGGGGGAGGGGGAGGAATGGGTTGTGTGAGAAAGTGCCCTCTTTCTGCATGGTTGCCCCCACGTCTTGCTGAACTGCTGATGTACTTTGACTGGGGGGGCCCTGGGTTCCTGCTAATCAGGTACCCAGGACCTATGTTCTTTTCCTAAAACTGCATTGAAGACCAAACCCACTTGGCACTCTCAGGCCACATTTCAGCCTCTGGTAAATGGTACCCCAGGTACCCAGGGCACTGTGACCAGGGAAGGCCTCTAAGGGCTGCAGCACTTATTGTGCCACCCTTAGAGGTCCTGTACCCCTCAGGTGGGGGAGGCAAGGTGAAGCACAACTCTCAGTCCCCGCAATCTTGCAGATGGGGGACCCAGCCAACCAAAGTGAGGCATATGCCCCCCTCCCACTGCAGGGTGGCATAATAGGGGGTGAACCCACCCCAAGGAAGGGGCCCATTGGTCCCAACCTTTACTTACCTGAAACGCCCCTAAATCTAGTATTTAGGGGGCACCCCGAACCTTGCCTCCTCAGACAAGAAACTACAAGAAGAAAAGAAAAAGAAGGACCGATCAGCCGTGCCGAAGTTAAGAAGAGGATGACGCCCACTGACTTGGCCCCAGCCCTACCGACCTGCCCCACCTCGAACCTGCAGAAACGTAACTTCGGTGTGTCCTAGAGCCAGCAACCTCAAGAACCCCGAGGACCTGCCCTGCCTTCCAAACCAAAGACTTTGTCTCCCGTGAACACTGGATTTGTTCACCAACAGACTCCACCTCTGGCAAAATCCGCGAGTCTGCACCACTCTACACCCGACGCCCATGGCCCGAGTTCGAGTGGCCCAACACCGCGAGGAGGTCTCCCCAGTGATCCAGACCCAAGATCCAGTGATCCCTGACCTGCCTCAAGACTCCAGCCGACGCCTGCAGCCTAAATCCAGAAGGTCCCCCCAACCGCGACCAGGAGCTGGTAAGAAGATCCGACCCTAAAAGACACCACTGCACCCGACGCTCCACGGTCTTGGGTGGCCCAACCGACTGTGTCTAACCAACCCCCAGCATCCCAACTTACTTCTCCAAGTGGTGGTCGCACACAGAAAACCTTCGTCCAGAGCCTGCAGTGTGTTTGTAAACCGGAGAAACCCCATTGAAAGTAACAGGGCGCCCGACGCCAAAACAGCCTTTGCACCCAGCCGCCCTAGTGCCGCTGAGGGTGCACCTTTGGTGCTGTCTTAAACCCCCATTTGCCCTGAGCTTAAGTCCAGGAGCTTTGCTCCCACAACCTTGTGGCCTGCTCGTAAGCAGCCACCAACCGGAGGCCCCCTATCCTCCATTGGATAACATTGGGCCTCAGCACTCTGCACCCGGCCTCCCTAGTGCCGCTGAGGGTGTAACAAGAGTGCATCCTTGACCCTGGGGGACCCCTGAGTCTACCCCCAGAATACCAACTCCCACCGCCGAATACTTACCTTTGAACCGATAACACTATTTTCCTCTATAGGATAACAATGACTGTTTTTCTGTGAAAAGTTTTAAGTTGGAAAATCTATGAAAATCTTTAAAACTGTAACCGAATAACCAAAACGCTTTTACTTACCTGTTTACAGGAAATGTCCCAGTGTAGTATATAGGTATACTACACTGTGTAAGAAAAGTAATCTGAAAAGTAATTCACATGACCTACTATTGAAAAGTCAATACAAAGTATATGTACAGTATTCCACAGTATTGCATTACCAGTAATTCAAACTGTAACCAAACCAAAGTATATATACAACTGCATTTCAAAACTGTATTATTACTGCAAAGTACTTATCACTTATCTGTGCCAGGCTTGCTTGGTTCTAGGAAAGAAAATAACTAAAGGAAAATGCTACTTACCAGTATGCATCTGTTCTTGGCATGTAGAGCTGCAGATCCACACACTATGCATAGATCGCCATCTGGTGTTGGGCCCGGATGTTTGCACTTTGTTGTTGTCTTTGGAATAAGTCTTTGGAAGTCACGAGATGGGTGACTCCTCCTTTGGACAATAGTGCGCATGGGCATCGACTCCATCTTCAGATTGTTTTTTCGCCAAGAAGGGAAATGATGGAGTTTTGTGAGAAACAGAAAGAGATGTCCATGTATGTTGTATCTAATTAAGATAATACTGGAACAGATAAAGGTAGCCGGGGAGGTGGGTGGGCATGTGTGGATCTTCAGCTCTACATGCCAAGAACAGATGCATACTGGTAAGTAGCATTTTCCGTTCGAGGCATATGAGCTGCAGATCACACACTATGCATAGATTGCATAGCAGTACTTCCCTTTAGCGGCGACCACCAGTATGTGTTGCAGTAGTTTGAAATAGTGTTTTGAGTACAGCCTGGCCCACACTAGCTTGTTGTTTTGCCTGCACATCTACACACTAGTGTTTTGTGAATGTGTGCGGTGTAGACCATGTAGCTGCTTTGCAGATGTCATCTAGGGGAATGTTCCCTAAAAATGCCATGGAAGCCCCAATTTTACGGGTAGAGTGGGCTTTAGGGAGAATAGATAGTGTACGTTTTGCTTTGTGGTAGCAAATTTGTATACATTTGACAATCCACCGTGCAATGCCAGATTTTGATATAGGATTGCCTTTATGTGGTGGTGAGAAGGATACAAAAAGTTGTTTTGTGAAAAGGTTTTGTTCTGTCAATGTAGTAAAGGAGGGCTCTTTTCACATCTAGTGTGTGAAGAGCTCTTTCTGCTACTGTCTGTGGTTGCGAGAAGAATACTGGCAAGTCCACAGATTGGTTGAGATGGAAGGGAGAAATAACTTTAGGAAGGAATTTGGGATTTGTCCTGAGAACCACTTTGTTATGATGGAGTTGTAAAAATGGTTCTTGAATAGTTAGTGCCTGTAACTCACTGACTCTTCTGAGAGATGTGATAGCTACAAGGAAAGCAACTTTCCATGTAAGAAATTGGAGCTCAGATTTATGTAGAGGTTCGAATGGAGGGCCCATTAATCTAGTGAGGACTATGTTTAGATTCCACACTGGAGAAGGTGGTACCCTAGGAGGAATTATTCTTTTGAGACCTTCCATAAACGCTTTAATGGCTGGTACCCTGAATAATGACTGTCTATTCTGTTGGTAAGCTGCTATGGCAGCGAGATGCAACCTAATGGATGTGTATGCTAGATTACATCTTTGAAGATGCAGCAGGTAACATATGATGTGTTGAATGGACGCATCTAGAGGATTGATTGTGTTATTGGTACAGTATATAACAAATCTTTTCCACTTGGCTGCGTAGCAGGCTCTAGTGGTGGGGCGCCTAGCCTCTTTGATAACGTTCATACAATCAGGTGGAAGATTAAGGTAACCGAATTCTAGGACTTCAGGAGCCAGATCGCTAGATTGAGCTGTGCTGGATCTGGATGTCTGATCTCTCCACGGTTCTGTGTAAGAAGATGTGGGGAGAGGTGAAGCTTTTGGTGCGGGACTACGGATAGTTCCAGCAATGTTGTGTACCATGGTTGTCTGGCCCATGTTGGAGCAACTAGAATCAGTGTTAGTGACTGCTGTTGTAGCTTGCGCACCACTAGTGGAATGAGTGGGAGAGGCGGAAAAGCGTACGCAAATCTGCCTGACCAATTCATCCATATCGCATTGCCTTTGGACAATGGGTGTGGATATCTGGCGGCGAAGCTTGGGCATTTTGTGTTGTAATGTGTGGCGAAGAGATCTATCTCTGGATGCCCCCACATTTGGAAAAATGGTTGACGAACTTGTGGGTGAAGTTCCCACTCGTGAATTTGTTGTGTTTGACGACTTAACAGATCTGCGATCTGATTCTGAATTCCTGGAAGATGTTGGGCTAACAGGAATATGTTTTGAGGAATAGCTCACCTCCATATGCTCTGAGCTAGTTGGGAGAGCTGTAGAGAGTGCGTCCCCCCCTGTTTTTGTAAATAATACATTGCTGTGATATTGTCCGTCCGGACTAAGACAGCTTTGCCTGATATCTGTTTCTGGAATGATTTTAATGCCAGAAAGATAGCGAGTAACTCCAAATGATTGATGTGGAGTAACTTTTGCTGAGGTGTCCATGTGCCCTGTATGGTGTGATGTAGCAGATGAGCCCCCCATCCGGTGAGCGATGCATCTGCTGTTAGCACAATGTGTGGAAGTGGCTCTAGGAACGTTCGTCCTTTGGAAAGGTTTTGGGTGTTCCACCACTGCAGAGAGCGATGTGTGCGGCCGTCCACCAACACCAGATCTGTTAGCTGACCTAGAGCCTGGTTCCACTGACGTGCCAAGCATTCCTGTAAGGGGCGCATTTGGAGTCTTGCAAGTGGTACTATGAAAATGCAAGAGGCCATCATCCCTATTAGTTGCATAAACACCCGCGCTGGAAGTGAGTGTTGCGGCTGAAATTTTGTTATAAGGGCTTGCATGCTTGCTATCCTGGCTGGATTGGGGTATGCAAGGCCTCTTAAGGTGTCGATTGTGGCACCTAGATATTGTTGGATGTGGGACGGTTGGAGGTGAGACTTTCTGAGGTTTATTGTGAACCCTAAGTCGTGAAGCAGTTGGATTGTGGTGTGTGTGATTTACACACTGGGTATGTGACCTGGCTTTTATGAGCCAGTCGTCCAAGTATGGGAAGACGTGAATTTGTTGTCTTCTTAAGTGGGCTGCTATGACTGCCAGACATTTTGTGAAGACTCTGGGTGCTGTGGTGACTCCGAATGGGAGCACCTTGAACTGATAATGTTGACCGTCCACTACAAATCGAAGATATTTTTTGTGAGCAGGGTGAATGGGAATGTGGAAGTAAGCGTCCTTGAGATCTAAGGTGGCAAGGAAATCGCCTTGTTTGAGTAGAGGAAGGAGTTGTTGAAGAGTGACCATATGAAAATGGTCTGACTGTATGTAGAGGTTTAATGGTCTGAGGTAGAGGATGGGCCTCAGGGTTCCGTCCTTCTTTGGAATGAGAAAAGACAGTGAGTAGACCCCTGTGTTTTGCTGATGCAGGGGAACTGGTTCTATTGCATGTTTTTGTAGGAGGGAAAGTACCTCTTGTTTGAGAAGCGTTAAATGGTCTGTTGACATTGGACGCTGTTTGGGTGGTATGTTTGGAGGAGTTGAAGTGAGTTCCAGGCAATAACCGGATTGGATGATTTGTCTCACCCACCTGTCCGTGGTAATGGTGTTCCAGACAGGTAGGAACTGTAGTAATCTTCCCCCGACTGGAGTGGAATGGTCTGGGAGGAGTGGAGGGAAGTTATTGTTTGGAGGTGGAGGCAGTACGGGTATTGACGGTTTTGCCTCTACCTTTGTTATTATTGCCTCTGTAGCCGCCTCTGTAATAACCTCTGGTAGAGGAGGTCTGAGTGGGATTTTTATAGGACGTGGAAGAGTTATCCGTGGTAAAACCTCTAGAGGCGCCCCTATAAGAGGAGCGACAAAAGGAACTTCTGGGAGTTTGCGATTGCAAAGCTCCCATTGATTTGGCTGTGTCGGTGTCTTTTTTCATCTTTTCTAAAGATGAATCCACAGTAGGTCCAAATAAATGTTCTTGGTCAAACGGCTGATTTAGTATGGCAGTTTGAACCTCGGGTTTGAACCCTGAAATACGGAGCCATGCATGTCTACGTAAAAGAACACTGGTATTAATGGCTTGTGAGGCTGTGTCTGCAGCATCCAGAGCACATCGAATGGAGGTATTTGTTATAATTTTGCCTTCCTGGATGAGATCATTGGCTCTTGTTTTGTATTGGTCTGGAAGGTGTTGTAGTAGGGTCTCCAGTTTGTCATAGTGTGCCCTATTGTACCTAGCCAGCAACGCCTGTGTGTTGGCAATTCTCCAAATATTAGCTGCCTGGGACGCTGTTCTCTTACCAGATGCGTCCAAGAGTTTTGACTCTCTATCAGGAGGTGGAGCATCGCCTGAGGTTTGGGAGTTAGCCCTTTTCCTGGCGTTAGAAACTACTAAAGAATCTAAGGGAAGTTGCCCTTTAATTTAAGCGGGGTCAGCTGGGGCAGACTTGTATTTCTTTTCTACCCTGGGGTTAATGACTCTAGCCCTTACAGGATCTTTAAAGACCTCAGGAGCGTGTTTGATTACCCCTTTTAGCATGGGCAGGATAGAAGTGGACCTTTGAGATGGTGCGAAAGTGTCCATAAGGAAGTCTTCTTCTACAGGGTCTGTGTGTAAATCTACACCGTGGTATTCTGCAGCTCTATGAATGAGCTGAGTGAATCCTATGGTGTCCTCTGGAGGGGATGGTCTAGATGGGTAGATATCATCTTGTGGTGTATCGGGGACATCTGGTGTGCCATAATCGTCCCATGGGTCATTAGGGATATTAGGATGGCTAGGTTCTCCTAAAGGTTGGTCATCGCCTTCGTACTCAGAAGGGTCCTCATCATCCTGAGGTGGAGGAGATTGTGAGGGTACTGGAGATGGAATAGGAGAGATGTGGTGTGGAGGAGGGGGTGGAGAAGGGATCCTGAAAGGAGAAGTGGTAATGTGTTTTTCTTGAGAGGGAGTGGAGCTGGTGCAGGTTTGTCCAATTTCCTCTTCCTGGAAGGACTAACCACAAGTCGACCTGTATTTGGGTCTATTTCCAGAGTTTGTTGGGTTGGATCTGGTTGGAAAAGCTCCTCCTCTGAAGTGTGGTGTTTCGGCGCCGATGTTTTCGGGTCCGAGTGTTTGTGTGGCACCAATTTTGGAGTTGTTTTATACTCCTTAGGCTTGGAAACGGGAGCTTTGGTCGATTCCGTTGGGGTTTTTGGAGCCGGTACCGATAGTTTTTTCAGCTCTGAAGGTTGAGGTCCAGCGGTTCTCGGAACTGGTTGTTTGCTCGGTTCCGATGATTTTTTCGGAGTCGAAGGCTCCGTGCCGGTGGGTTTCGGTGCCGAATGCGCCGATGTGGAACCCTCGGTGCAGGCGTAGACAGTGGTTTGTCTTTTGGTCTCGGTGCCGGGGATAGGGTTTCGGCACCGAGGGTAGGCTGGCTCGAGCCCGAGCGGCCTGAAGGCTTATGTGTCAACTTCTTGGCCGGGCCGGAAGGCGGGGCGTGGGAAGTTTTGTCCCGGTGTGCACCTAGGCCCGAAGGTGAAGATGTTACCGAAACCTTTGCCGGAATGGATGGTGGGGAGGGGTCGACGTCAGTACTTACGACCCGTTGCCCAGGAGTGATGTCTTCAACGTCGGAATCGTCGGCTTCGGAGGCGCTGTTGAGGCCCTCTTCGAGTTGTTCCTGTTCCGGTACATCGACGCCTTCCTGGAAGATGTCGTCTGGTATGGATGTTGACGATCGAGCCATGTTTCTTCGAGCTCGACGATCCCGTATCGTTTTCTTGGAGCGGAAAGAGGCGCAAGCTGGACAGTCTTTGGCCTCGTGCTCGGGCGAAAGGCAGAGGTTACACACCTCGTGAAGATCAGCGTGGGGAAACTTGGACCCACATTGAGGACACTTTTGAAGGGAGTCCTTTCCATGAGCCAAAAGGCCTGATGGCGCAGCTAGGCCCGAAGGCCTGCGTCGACGACCGGAATCGAAGGATTGGAATTTGTAGAGATGCGCGTCGAAAAGGGAAACGCGATCGAAAACAATACCGACGAAAGGGTGAAGGATTGCGCTTCGAGAGTTAGAACGGTGGCGACACCGAACTGGAGCGCGAGAAACACATCCGAGCCCGATGGCGGAAAAAAACAATATGAAGGTAGAGTCGATGCCCATGCGCACTATTGTCCAAAGGAGGAGTCACCCATCTCGTGACTTCCAAAGACTTACTCCAAAGACAACAACAAAGTGCAAACATCCGGGTCAAACACCAGATGGCGATCTATGCATAGTGTGTGATCTGCAGCTCATATGCCTCGAACAGAATATTTTTATACAAAACCAAATTGGTCTGAAGTTCAGTCTTTGAGTTTGTGACATCATTTGCTGATTGAGTGTGTACAACAAATGCTTAACACTACCCTCTGATAGAGCCTTACTGCTCGGCCACACTATATACAGAGCCAGCTTCCTACACAGATCTCTTGACTGGGGGTGAATGTTTTGATTTGTTCTGCATTCCGTCCATCAATTGTGTGTCTTTTGCTTCCTCGCCCTAAGTGCGCTGTGTAAGCCCAGACGTGGGTCCCGGGCTCACTGTGCCACTGGATTCAAGCTATCATGGCTGATGAGGGGTGAAACCCCGAAACCGGTCCTAGGATGCTTGTTTCCGGTCCAGGGATGACCTGGCTTGGCAGATCGGGCTGGACTGTTCCCATGAGGCACAGGGTCAAGACTGATTTGCATATGGCCAGGTCCAAACTGGGGTGGCATGGTGAGCAAAAGAATGATGGATTTAACCAAAATCTCTGGACTGGGGGGTGAATGTTTTGATTTGTTCTGCATTCCGTCCATCAATTGTGTGTCTTTTACTTTCTCTGCTTGTTATAGCACATCTTCAGCTGCCAGCTTTTTGCTACATTACAATTCGCCATGAGTTCAAAAGCACTGATTGAGTGGGCACCCACAGAGCTCCTCAACACCAACATGTGCCATTTTGAGCACACTAACAATGTCACAGAGTCCAGGGGCACCACCTCAGATAAAAGGGATGAGATGGGCCAGGTAGTGCATGCTGATGTGAGCAATCATCCATAGTCACCAAATATGCATCTTCGCTCATAGGATAAAAGATGCAGCCTAAATATCAATGCAGCTTCTGGCTCGTATATGGCTTTTCATTGGGGTTTTAAAATTTCCAACTTGGATTGGCTTGGGCCGACACACAACAGTGGAGTGCACTGCAAATAAACAAATACTTCACGATCATACTGCCACACACAGCATCATGACGAGATTGGAAGAGGAAAGAAGAGAGGAAAGACCACAGAATGAATCAAAGAAAAGCTAGAGAAGCTGATCAATGAAGGCAGGGAAAAAAGAAAGGATGGAGAAAGAATGAATGGGAGGAGGAAGAAAGCAATGGATTGGTAAAGTGAAAAAGAACAAAGTGAGAAGTAAAATTCTAGACCAGGGAGCCAAAGAAGGGGTAGAAGAGTAAATGGCAAAGTGAAGACTTAAGGAAGAAGAGAGGGTATCTCCAGGGAAGGATGGACAGTGTATCACACACTCTAGATTAGTTCCCTTGCAGTCCAGGGACCTAATTTCGAGTTGGATGATGAAAAAGAATCTCCTGATTTATTAAGCAAGTGCTAACTCTAGAGGAGAGTCCACCGGTGGAATTTCCTTAGCATTTTGTACACCCATAATTCCATATGCAGACCCCAGTGAAGAGTTTCTCTCGTATTGTTTCTAATTTAACCAATTAAAGTTTTTTTTAAACAACTGTTATATTTTTATTTTATTAGATCTATAATTATAATACCTTCATCAGCTTCATCCCAATTATTTTCAGGAAGAAAAATGGAAGTACTCCTGAGGCCGGGCTTACATCTCCCCCACCCACCCCAAAAAAGTAACATAATGGGGAGCTGAGGCCAATAGGTCAAGGGAGCAGCTGGTCGAAAAGGTTTGGGAACCACTAGGTTAGGCTGTTGCATGGACTGAGAGCGCTGGCACTGAAATGAAAGAACAGTTTCAAATAGCCTCAAAACTTTTCATATTGTCTGTGAAAGTCTTGGTCTGGACACGTTAGGCCCAAAGAGCAGGCATTTGCTCTCCCCATTTTAAGCATTCCTGGGCCGAGTTCACCTTGTCACTGAATAGGAGAGAGCCATCAAATGATATATCGATCACACTAACCTGTACGTCACCTAAAGAAACGTGTGAAACAGAACCAGGCTTCCTCAGGGTAACAGAAGATCTCATGGCCCTAGCCACCACATCCAAATTCCAGTGCCCTGACCATCACTGCAAAATTCTCCTTCAGGTGGTTAGGCAGACAATAAACCACCATACCCACCACATCCCAGACTGCATGGGTGTACCTAGCTAGCAGACCCTTGGCGTCCCTAGAACTCAGTGCCAGGTTCCCAGAACAGAACACCTTTTTACCCATAGCCTTCAGCTTTTTTGACTCTCTATCCAGAGGCACCATGGGAAATGCTCCTGTAATCTAAATGGCTGGAATTTCGTTTTGTAGATTTTTTTAATCCCACAGGAGATGTGCAAGGCTTCTTAAATGTCTCCTGGACAATTGTACTGGAACAAATCCCACTTCAGAATGGTAAACAAGAGATGGGACAACCCTTCTAGATCTAGTCACCAGAATGTTTGCTAAAATTTTGACATGAACATTTATAAGTGATATAGGACTGTTGCAGTTGCAATCTAAGGATTTTTTTCCTGATCATGGGGAGGAGTGTTATTTCACCTTGTTGGAGATGGGCTGGAAGCACACTAGAGGACACAGACCTGGGCCTGAACAGCACAATCAGGGAGTGCAGGAATTGTGCTGAATTGGCCCCAGGCCGGCAAGAGAGCCCAGCTGGGCCAGGGTTGGCAGAGGTTCTTCCCCAGTGTGATGTCCACCACCTCTGGTTTGAAGGAGTACTCCACTGAAGGGGGAGGAGTGGACAATGGGGAGACCTACCACCTGACTGGAAATGGTGTCTGTGTGAGGAGTCATCCCATTGTTTCTTCAAATGTTTCCTCTTCATCTCCTTCAACTACTTCGAACACAGAGACAAGTGCGATTTGGAATGTGAACTTGAGCACGACCAACGCAGAGCCTGGTGCTCATTACGCGCATGACTTAAAAAGTTTTGCTTCCTGCTCCTTAATTGCCTTTTTGTGCATGAGACCATGAGTTTGGCCCCAAGCACCACAAACAGAGGTCGATATGGACATCCATCTATAGCAGGAACAGGAGTCTTAAATCCTGACTTTTTAGGGGAAGACATCCTTAAGCACTGCAAAAGAGATAATTATGTTGTGAAGAATCTTCGTGGAAAGCAGCTTTGGATCTGCATTAATGATTTGAAAAGCAAAAAACAATCTGTCAGGGCACCATGTTGGTGTTATGTCTCCAGTGAGGATACACCCATGCTCCATCCTGAATTCAAGATGGAACCAATGCCACCTACCAGGCATGGGAGGTGTTGCAAAATTTTCAGCGACGGTATGGCTCCTCAGGATATTCAAGATTTGAGGAATCTGCGGTTAGAAACATCCATCAAAATATCAGCAGACTGATTAGCCTAAATTGTAATCTATGTTGAAAAGAGCTATATTATGGTGTAAGATTGCATTTTCTCCCTAATAATGAGAAAGTGTCAGCCCCCTGTCATATGAGAGCACTGCTGATGGACAACCCTCCCAAAAAGATGTCTCATTTTTGTGCTCCCAAGTTTTGTGCCCAAATTGCAGAATGCAGAAGCAGTATTTAGCGGTTGGGTGCCCAGTGCACAAATATAGTCATCACCACCTTGCATGCATGGCACAGTGCAATGGAGGGAGGAGGCCGCTACCCAAAAACACTTACCTCCAAGACAAGGGCGTTTGTCTGACCTCTCATTTGAAGAACATCTTCAACATACTGGACGAGAGGTTGTTCGGATTCTCCCCCGGCTGTGGCCAGAAAGCCAAGTGTCACCTCAGTCATTGACAGAGCCTCACATATATCACTGTATGAATGGAGTTCTCCACTTATGGAGTTGATCATGGAATTGGAGAGGGTATCCTAAAAGCAAAAATGGTACAAGAGAGAAGAGGTGGAGATTGTGTACAACAACAATAGGTAATGCACTTCAGAGTGAGTCAGATGAAATGTGTAGTTCACTGTAAAGTTTAGGGGGAAGAAACATTAAAGAGGAGCCAATCAGTCAGATGAAGTGTGATATGGGGTGAGCGGTGAGGCAGTTAACTCTGAACTCAGTTGCACAGTGTGGAATGTAGGGAAAGATCAGACAAGCAGTGAATATTACCAATCAACTCTATAGTTTGAGAGTAAGAGCAGGAGACTGAGCCCTGGATAATCAGCCACATGGTTTAGCTAAACCTATGTCAGCAGATCTTTCTCCACAAGCTTACTGTCCAGCTCAGAAAGCTTCAGTTTACTACCACAGAGATGTAGAAGTAAATGTCATCACAGCACTTCTGGTCAGATTGATCAGAAGTGTGTACAAAATGTGAGCGCATCAACTGGACATCATGCGGGTTTATGTATACTAAGCATACAGCCTCTCACCATGGTCTTTCACTATTTTAAATTTGAGCTCCCACCAGATTGAAAGTAGCAAAGTTGAGTTGTGATATGATGTTCACCAGAACTAAATCGACTGTTGTGACAGACAGTGGAAAGCATTAAAGGATATTACTGGAACCAGTCACACGAAACATGACACACCTTTTAGACATAGTTACTCATACAATGGCATCTATAATTTGCTTATTTGTTTAGTTTTTTAGAACACAATGTTATGTCATGAAAGTAACCATGTGATCACTGTGAATGCAACAGGGAGATTCAATCTACAACTTAATACATAGCTTCTGAAAACAGGGACTGGAATCAAATTAAACTTTTTAGACCTTCATGTCAGTTAGGTAGGACCTGTCAGATAGTGGGACATGAAAGCAGTGATTCCCTTAACATGTGAGCAAAAAGTTGGGTCTTCTTTTTCCTTCTGGGATACCAGCATAGATACCATGGAAACAGAGGGAGAAGAGTGCGGTATGTGGGAAGAGAAGATGTTGGCAGAGTTCAAGGGTTATCACAGAGAAGGATCTCTGAATATATCTGGCGGTCAAAGGGGAGGGGCCAAAGCTTGCATATTTTTCTGGATCCACCTAACAAGGGATGGAAACCAATACGAAACTTTGCAGGGGCCAGCTAGAGCACATCCTACAGGTAAAGGGACTAGAAGTGTATGTGATGATTCGCCAACCTTTATTTCTCAATGGTAGTACCTCACTGACGGCTTAAGGTCTACATAGAACCTGCTAATCATAATGATAATTGTTATGCAGCTTGTTACTCACCTGCTGCAGTTTCATCGTAATATCAGCAAATATATTCTCATAGTTTCGATCCTGTCTGCACACCAAAGTTGGGATGCCCTAGAGAGAACCAGAAGTTAAAAGTTAAACTGGTTATAACATCAATTATGTCCTCTAAATCAGAATATATTATTTACAAGAATGAAGGCCAGTCTGGATAGGGATCTAACATGAAAAATGCATCACAGCTCAGGACGATGCTGAAAGTATTAACAAGCCATACCAACAAGCCCCTGAGGGTCACTAGTAGAGGCTATGACCAGCAGACAATCCACAGCTTCAAGCATCAAGAATTAAATCATCGACAGTGTTCAAAAAAAGGAATTTCCACAACAGCCATAGGTGTTATAGAAAACTCTCAGTCATTGGCCAGAAGGAATGACTAGCATCCAATACCTGAATAAAATTATCAGCACAGCTCAGGCTCAAGAAAGTTTCTTAGTCAACAAGAACACCATCCCACAACAAACCACCTCAAGCAAAATGTTATAAAAAATGCACAAGAGACAGCTCACACTTCTGGACTTTAAGCTATAGGTACAAACTAATAGGCATCTCTTGATAAGACATCCACAAAAGAAGAAGCCATCAATAGTTCATTATTTGATGATAGGATGGGAAACGTAAAAAACCTCTGAAGACTGAGCGTCATTGATTCACTTATTCCTCCATCTGTAATGCAGTAACCGTACACCTTGCATGTGTCAGCATAAGACATACCTCTCCTAACCATCATCCTGTATTAAGTTTGCCAGGACTTACTTGAACTACACAGCAATGTAGTATAGATAGGCTAGGCTTATTAAACAAAGTGGCAGTGGTTGCTGATAAAGGATAACTCTGAATCCTAGAGGCTATTTGCCAGTAAGATCAGTGAGTTTATGCAAATACTGTCAAAATAGGTGTAGCAGCTGTGCCTTTAAACACCATAACCCCCAAACGTTTGATTCTAAGGTCAATAAAATGAGTAACAATGCGTTGGATAATGGTAACACCAAAATTTCTACAAATTCTAGAAATGAAAGCTCAAAAATCACAACCATTCTTCATAAAACAAATGAGTTCCCTTCAGTGTCTTATTCACAAGACTTTTCTTTCGCTTTTTTAATAAATTAGTTTTTATCAGCAATTTTTCATGAATTGAAATACGATTTACATTTTCCATTTCATACCAAGATTGACCCATGAATGCTACACATAAATAGAAGAAGCATGTAGACTATAATAGAAAGAAAGTGGATGTTAAGGAGTGAGCACGCTAGTAATAACAAAATAGGGAAAACCATCACAATAGGACAATGAAAAAGAACCTAGAAAATAAAATATTGCATGGGCCATAGAGACAGTCAGGAAAATGCAAAGGTCTGCTATGTAGATATGTAGAGAACAAGACAACAACTAAGTACAACTATACAGATATATCAATCAGGCAAGTGTTAGTAAGGCACAAGTTACTAACTTGTGTAACGATATATCTGTAAGAGACAGTAGTTAGTGACAGATTCCTTACCTTAGAATATCCCCAGGCGTCAGGCTGGATCCGGAAAGTTTTGCGTAGCAGTACCCTTGCGCGTCGGTAGGCGGCGTCGTGCGGCTCCGCGTCCATCGTCGGCATCGCCGGGATGATGTCGCGGGCAGTACTTAGACGCCGCCCCTGCGCGCTGACGTCAGTTCTGTACACGACTTTCCGCGCCAGGAACGCAGAGCCATGCAAGAAGCTGACATAGGTCTCTGAAAAAAGTCTAGGTCCCTGAAAGGGATGTCCTTAACCCTAGAAATCAGTTCGCAGAACGGGGAGGATGGGTGGGGCGGTAAGGAATCTGTCACTAACTACTGTCTCTTACAGATATATCGTTACACAAGTTAGTAACTTGTGCATCTGAAAGAGACACATTAGTGACAGATTCCTTACCTTAGAATAGATACCAACACCGATGGTGGGTCTGCGAACAGATTCAGACAAGGAAGTCCCGGAGGACAGAACGGCCAAAGAAGCCGTCCCTCCGGACCTGGCTGTCAAGGCAGTAATGTTTGGTAAACGTGTGCAGCGAGGCCCACGTAGCTGCCTGACATATATCCTGTAGCGGAACACCGCGGCCTAAAGCCGTGGTAGCAGCCGTTGCCCTGGTGGAATGGGCACGCAGCCCAACAGGAGGCTCCTTCTTAGCCAAAGAATAGCAGGCTTTGATACACAAGATGACCCAGCGGGAGATGGTCCTCTTGTGCACCGCCCAACCTTTTTTGGCACCCACGTAGCCAACAAATAGCTGCTCATCCACCAGGAACTGTTGTGTGCGGTTGATGTAAAAGGAAAGCGCACGTTTTGGGTCCAGACGGTGTTGCCTCTCTTCCTCTCTGGAAGGATGCGGAGGCGGAAAGAAGGTGGGCAAAGTGATGGTCTGCCCAATGTGGAAGGCAGTAACCACCTTTGGCAAGAAGGACGGACACGTCCTAAGAACAACCTTGTCTGGATGGACAGACAGAAAGGGGGGTTTGCATGAAAGAGCCTGGAGCTCACTCACCCGCCGAGTGGAGGTGATGGCCACCAGAAAGGCTGTCTTCAGAGTAAGAAGATGAAGAGGACAGTTATGCAGAGGCTCAAAGGGAGCGCACATTAAGAAAGTAAGAACCAAGTTTAAGTCCCACTGAGGCATGATAAACGGAACAGGAGGAAAGAGGTGTGTAATGCCTTTAAAAAACCTGTTAACAACAGGGGACTTAAAAAGAGAGGGCTGATCAGGAAGCCTGAGGAAGGGCGAGATTGCACAAAGATAGCCCTTGATGGTACCCAGGGCAGAACCCTGTTGGGCCAGAGAAAGAAGGAACAAAAGAACCTCAGAAAGAGGGGCAGAGAGGGATTCACAGCCTTTGCTGTGCACCATGCCACAAACTTGTTCCACCTGCAGGTGTATACCACCTTAGTGGAGGGGCGCCTGGCTGCCAGAATCACATCACAAACTTCGGGAGGCAAGTCGAAAGGAATAAACTGCCGCTGCTCAATCTCCACGCAAGCAGGTGGCGACTGGACAGGTTCGGGTGGAGGACCATCCCCTGCTGCTGCGACAGAAGATCCTCCCGAAGAGGCAGACCGATCGGGGGATCGACGCTCATACTGAGTAGCTCGGGATACCAAACTCTTCGAGCCCAGTCCGGAGCCACAAGGATGACTTGGGCCCGGTCGCGCCGAATCTTCTTCAACACTCTGGGTAGAAGTGGTATAGGCGGAAAGGCGTACAACAGACCTCAACTCCACTCGCGACGAAAAGCGTCGCCGAGCGAGTGCCGCCTTGGAAATTCCAACGCGCAGAACTGCTGACATTGCGCGTTCTCTTCGGTGGCGAACAGATCTAACCAAGGCTCTCCCCACTGCTGAAAGAGACCTTGCGCCACCTCCGAGTGAAGACGCCATTCGTGATCCATCATGCACCTGCGGCTGAGTTCGTCCGCCCTGGCGTTCAGGGAACCTGCCAGGTGTTGAACCATCAGGAAAATGCTCTGATGTTCCAGCCATGTCCAGAGGCGCAGAGCCTCCTGACATAGGGTCCACGACCCCACCCCGCCCCGTTTGTTGCAGTACCACATGGCGGTGGTGTTGTCTGTGAACACCTGTACTACCTTCCCTTTGACAGAGGGAAGGAATGCCTTGAGTGCAAGTCGGATCGCCCGGAGCTCCAGAAGATTGATATGGAGCCGGGACTCCGCCGGAGACCAGAGTCCTCTGGATCTCCGCCTCTCCCATGTGACCGCCCCATCCCAGAAGGGACGCGTCCGTCACAACTGTGTGCTCTGGCTGGGGAAGGGAGAGGGATCTGCCAATGACCCATTGCCGGTTCGAGAGCCACCTCTGCAACTGTTTTGCAGTCCCCTCTGAGATCTGGACGTGATCGGACTGGTTGCCTTGGTGCTGCGCCCACTGGAACTTCAGGTCCCACTGCAGAGCCCGCATATGCCATCTGGCATAATCGACCAGCAGGATGCAGGAGGCCATGAGGCCCAGCAGCCTCAGGGTCATCCGTACCGAAACCCAGGATAGAGGCTGAAAGATCGGAATCATAGCCTGAATATCCCGGACTCGCCGTTCGGGAGGATAGGCCCGAAACTGCGTCGTGTCCAGAACCGCTCCGATGAAAAGGAGCTGTGGAGAAGGAATCAGGTGCGACTTCGGCACGTTGATGGAGAACCCCAGCGAGTGCAGGAGTTTGGCCGTAGTCTGGAGGTGGGAGACGACTGCCTGGGACGAGCCCGCCTTCAGCAGCCAGTCGTCGAGGTAGGGGAAGACTGGAACCCCTGCCCGGCGCAGATGAGCTGCGACCACCGCCATCACTTTCGTGAACACCCGAGGGGCGCTGGTGAGGCCAAAGGGGAGCACGGTGAATTGAAAATGCTCGAGGCCTACCATGAACCGCAGGTAACGCCGGTGGGCCGGCAGGACGGGGATGTGGAAATATGCGTCCTGCAAGTCCAACGTTACCAACCAGTCTCCAGGGTCGTGGGCAGTCAAGACCTGAGCTAAGGTGAGCATCTTGAACTTCTCCTTCCGGAGGAAGCGATTGGCGTTCCGGAGGTCCAAGATAGGACGCATGTCCTCCTTGTCCTTTTTGGGCACCAGAAAGTAGTGGGAGTAGCAACCACGTCCTACTTCTGGGGTCGGAACGCGCTCGATGGCCCTCTTGGCCAAGAGGGCCGCAACTTCCTTCTGAAGAAGCACCAAGTGATCCCCTGACATGCGGTGGAATTGAGGTGGCATGGCTGGGGGATGGTCTCGAAGGGGAGGGAGTAGCCCTTCGGACAATGTCCAAGACCCACCTGTCCGAGGTGATGGCACGCCATTGGTAAAGGTGATGGCGGACCCTGCCCCTACTGGCGTGCTGTGCACCTGAAGCACAAGTTACTAACTTGTGTAACGATATATCTGTAAGAGACAGTAGTTAGTGATAGATTCCTTACCTTAGAATATCCCCAGGCGTCAGGCTGGATCCGGAAAGTTTTGCGTAGCAGTACCCTTGCGCGTTGGTAGGCGGCGTCGTGCGGCTCCGCGTCCGTCGTCGGCGTCGTGATCGCCGGGATGACGTCGCGGGCAGTACTTAGGCGCCGCCCCTGCTGCGCTGACGTCAGTTCTGTACACGACTTTCCGCGCCAGGAACGCAGAGCCATGCAAGAAGCTGACACAGGTGTCTGAAAAATACTAGGGCCCTGAAAGGGATGTCCTTAACCCTAGAAATCAGTTCGCAGAACGGGGAGGATGGGTGGGGCGTAGGGAATCTATCACTAACTACTGTCTCTTACAGATATATCGTTACACAAGTTAGTAACTTGTGCATCTGAAAGAGACACGTTAGTGATAGATTCCTTACCTTAGAATAGATACCCCAGCAATACCAACCCCGGTGGTGGGTCTGCGAACAAAGATCAGACAAGGAAGTCCTGGAGGACAGAACGGCCAAAGAAGCCGTCCCTCCGGACCTGACTGTCAAGGCAGTAATGCTTAGTAAACGTGTGCAGCGAGGCCCACGTAGCTGCCTGACAGATAACCGGCAGCGGAACACCGCGGCCCAAGGCCGTGGTAGCAGCCGTTGCCCTGGTGGAATGGGCACGCAGCCCAACAGGAGGCTCCTTCTTAGCCAAAGAATAGCAGGTCTTGATGCACAAGGTAACCCAGCGGGAGATGGTCCTCTTGTGCACCGCCCGACCTTTTTGGCGCCCACGTAGCCAACAAAGAGCTGGTCATCCACCCGGAAGTGTTTCGTGCGGTCGATATAGAAGGAGAGCGCACGTTTTGGGTCCAGACGGTGGAGCCTCTCTTCCTCTCTGGAAGGATGCGGAGGCGGAAAGAAGGTGGGCAAAGTGATGGTCTGCCCAATGTGGAAAGCAGTAACCACCTTTGGCAAGAAGGACGGACGCGTCCGAAGAACAACCTTGTCTGGATGAACAGACAGAAAGGGAGGTTTGCAAGAAAGAGCCTGGAGCTCACTCACCCGCCGAGCGGAGGTGATGGCCACCAGAAAGGCTGCCTTTAGAGTCAGAAGACGAAGAGGACAGTTATGCAGAGGCTCAAAGGAGCGCACATTAAAAAGGTAAGAACCAAGTTCAAGTCCCACTGAGGCATTACAAACGGAACAGGAGGGAAGAGGTGAGTAATGCCTTTAAGAACCTGTTAACAACAGGGGACTTGAAAAGGGAGGGCTGATCAGGGAGCCTGAGGAAGGCCGAGATAGCACAAAGATAACCCTTGATGGTACCCAGGGCAGAACCCTGTTGGGCCAGAGAAAGAAGGAACAGAAGGACCTCAGAAAGAGGGGCAGAAAGGGGATTCACAGCCTTTGCTGTGCACCATGCCACAAATTTGTTCCACCTGCAGGCGTATACCACCTTAGTGGAGGGACGCCTGGCTGCCAGAATCACATCACAAACTTCGGGAGGCAAGTCGAAAGGAATCAACTGCCGCCGCTCAATCTCCACGCAAGCAGGTGTAGACTGGACAGGTTCGGGTGGAGGACCGTCCCCTGCTGCTGCGACAGAAGATCCTCCCGAAGAGGCAGACGGATCGGGGGATCTATGCTCATATTGAGTAGCTCGGGATACCAAACTCTTCGAGCCCAGTCCGGAGCCACAAGAATGACTTGGGCCCGGTCGTGCCGAATCTTCTTCAACACTCTGGGTAGAAGTGGTATAGGCGGAAAGGCGTATAACAGACCGCAACTCCACTCGCGACGAAGCGTCGCCGAGCGAGTGCCGCCTTGGAAATTCCAACGCGCAGAACTGATGACATTGCGCGTTCTCTTCGGTGGCGAATAGATCTAACCAAGGCTCTCCCCACTGTAGAAAGAGTCCTTGCGCCACTTCCGAGTGAAGACGCCATTCGTGATCCATCATGCACCTGCGGCTGAGTTCGTCCGCCCTGGCGTTCAGAGAACCTGCCAGGTGTTGAACCATCAGGAACATGCCCTGATGTTCCAGCCATGTCCAGAGGCGCAGAGCCTCCTGACAAAGGGTCCAAGACCCCACCCCGCCCTGTTTGTTGCAGTACCACATGGCGGTGGTGTTGTCTGTGAACACCTGCACTACCTTCCCTTTGACAGAGGGAAGGAATGCCTTGAGTGCAAGCCGGATCGCCCGGAGCTCCAGAAGGTTGATATGGAGCCGGGACTCCGCCGGAGACCAGAGGCCTCTGATCTCCGCCTCTCCCATGTGACCGCCCCATCCCAGAAGGGACGCGTCCGTCACAACTGTATGCTCTGGCTGGGGAAGGGAGGGATCTGCCCATGACCCATTGCCGGTTCGAGAGCCACCACTGCAACTGTTTTGCAGTCCCCTCCGAGATCTGGACGTGATCGGACAGGTTGCCCTGGTGCTGCGCCCACTGGAACTTCAGGTCCCACTGCAGAGCCCGCATATGCCATCTGGCATGATTGACCAGCAGGATGCAGGAGGCCATGAGGCCCAGCAGCCTCAGGGTCATCCTTACCGAAACCCAGGATAAAGGCCGAAAGATCGGAATCATAGCCTGAATATCCCGGACTCGCCGTTCGGGAGGATAGGCCCGAAACCGCGTCGTGTCCAGAACTGCTCCGATGAAAAGGAGCTGTGGAGAAGGAATCAGATGCGACTTCGGCACATTGATGGAGAACCCCAGCGAGTGCAGGAGTTCGGCCGTAGTCTGGAGGTGGGAGACGACTGCCTGGGACGAGCCCGCCTTCAGCAGCCAGTCGTCGAGGTAGGGGAAGACTGAAACCCCTGCCCGGCGCAGATGAGCTGCGACCACCGCCATCACTTTCGTGAACACCCGAGGGGCACTGGTAAGGCCAAAGGGGAGCACGGTGAACTGAAAATGCTCGGGGCCTACCGTGAACCGAAGGTAACGCCGGTGGGCCGGCAGGACGGGGATGTGGAAATACGCGTCCTGCAAGTCCAACGCTACCAACCAGTCTCCAGGGTCGAGGGCAGTCAAGACCTGAGCTAGGGTGAGCATCTTGAACTTCTCCTTCCGGAGGAAGCGATTGACGTTCCGGAGGTCCAAGATAGGACGCATGTCCTCCTTGTCCTTTTGGGCACCAGAAAGTAGTGGGAGTAGCAACCACGCCCTACTTCTGGGGTCGGAACATGCTCGATGGCCCTCTTGGTCAAGAGGGCCGTGACTTCCTTCTGTAGAAGCACCAAGTGATCCCCTGACATGCGGTGGAATTGAGGTGGCATGGCTGGGGGGTGGTCTCGAAGGGGAGGGAGTAGCCCCTTCGGACAATGTCCAAGACCCACCTGTCCGAGGTGATGGTGCGCCAGTGGGGAAGGTGATGGCGGACCCTGCCCCTACTGGCGTGCCGTGCACCTGAAAGGAGGGACTAGGAGGGCTTGGAGGCCGCGGACGGGTTGGAGGTGGTGGCCTGACCCGCACGCTGGTTGCCCGATCCGCCACGGCGGAATCCACGTCCTCGGCCACGCGAAGACGCCTGCTGCGCGGGCCGGTGGCTGGGCTGCTGACGTGAAGGGGCGCCCCTACCGTGGCCACGATAGGGGCGAAAAGCAGAAGGCAGCGGAGGGCGTGTAGCAGAAAGGCCCAGGGACTTGGCAGTAGCCCGTGAGTCCTTAAAGCGCTCCAACGCATGGTCTGCTTTGGACCCAAAAAGACCGACTCCATCAAAGGGCATGTCCATGAGAGTATTCTGGACATCCCCTGAAAAACCAGTGGTTCTCAGCCAGGCGTGGCGTCGGAGCGCCACCGTCGTTGCAATCGACCTGCCCAGCGAGTCGGCGGTGTCAAGGCCACAACGGATAGTGTATTTGGCCGCATCCCTTCCTTCCGCAATGGCGCGGAAAGCAGTGCCTGGACCTCCTCAGGGCACTGGGGCAAAACATCCGCCACCGAATCCCACAGAGAGTGGGTATATCGGCCCAAAAGACAAGCGGTGTTAACGGACCGCAAGCCAGCACTGGAGGAAGAAAAACCTTTCTTCCCAAACTGATCCAGGCGTTTGGATTCCCTATCCGGAGGAGCGGTAGGGAAGGCGGTTTGGGAAGCGGAGGCTTGGACAACCAAGCTCTCAGGAGTGGGGTGGACAGAAAGAAACAGGGGGTCGCCCGGAGCGGGCGATGGCGTCGTGACACGTTCCGATCCACAGGAGCCCCTGTGTTGGGCTTGGACCAGGCGCCCAAAAGAACGTCCGTGAGGGCGTCGTTAAACGGCAGCACAGTCTCCGCAGAGGAGGCTGCCGGCTGAAGCACCTCTGTCAAGATGTTAGGCTTGACCGTCAAAGTAGGGAGCTGGAGACGTAAGGCCCCAGCAGCCCTACGCAACACCGTACCAAAATTGGCCCCCTCCTCCGTAGCCACGGGAGGAGACAGCATGCCAGTGTCAGGAGAAGTATCCAGACCACTGGCCTCCCCTAGACTCTCTGTCCAGTCCTCATCATACTGACAGTTGCGTGTCAGAGGGTCATCAGACCCCTCCCAGTCCTCCTGGTCCTCCTCTGGTTCAAAATAAGGAGGAGGAGGGACATTTGGGACCCAAGGTCCCATCGGCGCCGGGAGCCGGCGTCGAGCGACGTCGCTCCGGGTCCAAGTCCGGAGCCGGAAGGAACTGGGGACGACGCCGCCCGGAGCCCAGGGCGGCGTCGAGAACGGCACCGGAGACATCGGCGCCGGCGGAGGTGTGGTGAGGTCGACCGGCGTCGATGGGGGTTGTGGAGCCGGGATCGAGGCCGGGGCCGGAGCCGGAGCCGGGATCGAGGCTGGAGGCTCGGGCGACGCCGGGCCGGAGCCGCCGGCGGCGCCGGATCAACCCCATCAGGGCCCGCGGGGCCCGAAGGCGCACCGGAGGGGCCTGAAGGCCCGAAGAGGCGGGCCATGGCCGACAGGAACTCCTGTACCTTGGCCGGATCCGCCCCGAACCCGGGAAGGGCGGGTATGACGGGGGCGACTCCACAGGCAAGTCCGGGGCCGCGGGGCGGGGACGGTGCCGGGAGGGGCCTCAGCCGAGTCGCGAGACCGGCGAGGCGAAGTCCGAGAGCGACGATGCTTCTTGGACTTCTTGTGTCGAGACTTACCGGACGAAGAAGACTTCGACGCCGGCGACCGGTGTGCACTCCGCGAGCGACCCCTGGACCTCTCACGCGACCGGGGCTTCCGCGGAGCCGAATGCCGGGCCTCGAGGAGCTTTCGAGACCGCTCTCGCAAAGCCTTCGGGTTGAGGGCCTGGCATTCGGGACAAGACTCGGTGTCGTGGCCTCGGCCGAGGCAGAAGAGACACTCCCAATGCGGGTCGGTGACGGACATCATCCGCGCACAGGCGCCCGCATCGCTTGAAGCCGGGCATCCCTACGACACCTGAAGGCTGGAAAAAAACAGTGAAAAATCACCAAAAAGTATGGTCAAAAATTGACCAGGGCACTGCTCTTCCCGGATCTGCGCTTACTGGCGCGGAAAAAGAAGAACTGACGTCCAGCGCGCAGGGGCGGCGCCTAAGTACTGCCCGCGACGTCATCCCGGCGATCACGACGCCGACGACGGACGCGGAGCCGCACGACGCCGCCTACCAACGCGCAAGGGTACTGCTACGCAAAACTTTCCGGATCCAGCCTGACGCCTGGGGATATTCTAAGGTAAGGAATCTATCACTAACGTGTCTCTTTCAGATAGGAAGGACTAGGAGGGCTTGGAGGCCGCGGCGGGGTTGGTGGCCTGACCTGCACGCTGGTTGCCTGACCCGCCACGGCGGGAGCCACGTCCTCGGCCACGCGAAGACGCTTGCTGCGCGGGCCGGTGGCTGGGCAGCGGACGTGACTGGGCGCCCCTTCCGTGGCCACGAAAGGGGCGAAAAGCAGACGGTTGCGGAGGGCGTACAGCAGAAAGGCCGAGGGACTTGGCCGTAGCCCGCGAGTCCTTAAAGCGCTCCAGCGCATGGTCTGCCTTGTTTCCAAAAAGACCGACCCCATCAAAGGGCATGTCCATAAGGGTGTTTTAGACATCACCCGAGAAACCAGTGGTTCTCAGCCAGGCGTGACGGCGCAGCGCCACTGTCGTCGCAAGCGATCTGCCTAGCGAGTCGGCGGTGTCAAGGCCACATCTGATGGTGTATTTAGCCGCATCTCTTCCTTCCGCAATGGCACGGGAAAGCAGTGTCTGGACCTTCTTAGAACACTGGGGCAGAACTTGCGTGACCGAGTCCCACAGGGAGTGGGAATATCGGCCCAAGAGGCAAGCGGTGTTGACGGACCGCAAGCCAGCACTGGAGGAAGAAAACACCTTCTTCCCAAATTGATCCAGGCGTTTGGATTCCCTATCCGGAGGAGCGGTAGGGAAGGCGCTTTGGGAAGCAGAGGCTTGGACAACCAAGCTCTCAGGGGTGCGGTGTTGGGAGAGGAACAGGGGGTCGCCCGGAGCAGGGCGATGGCGTCGGGCTATGTTCCTATCCACAGGAGCCCCTGTGGCGGGCTTGGACCAGGTGCCCAAAAGAACGTCGGAAAGCGCGTCGTTAAACGGCAGCAGTGGCTCCGAGGAGGTAGCCGCCGGCTGAAGCACTTCCGTCAGGATGTTAGTCCTGACAGCCACTGTAGGCAACTGGAGGTGTAAGGCCCCAGCTGCTCTACGCAACACCGTTGCAAAATTTGCTCCCTCCTCCGTTGCCACAGAAGGAGGAGACAGCATGCCAGTGTCAGGGGAGGTGTCTAGACCACTGGCATCCCCAAGTTCCTCAGCCCAGTCCTGATCGAACTCACATTGGGCTGTGAGAGGGTCATCCGACCCCTCCCAGTTCTATTCGTCCTCCTCTGGTTCAAAATAAGGAGGAGGGACATGTGGGACCCAAGGTCTCATCGGCGTCGGAGCCGGCGTCGAGCGACGTAGGTCCCGGCGCCGTGTCTGGATCCGGAGAGAACCGGGGTACGACGCCGCCCGGGGTCGGGAACGGCACCGGAGACATCGGCGCCGGTGGAGGTGTTGTCAGGTCAACCGGCATCGATCGGGGTTGTGGCAGCACCGGAGCCGGGGTCGAGGCCAGAGCCGGGACCGAGGCTGGTGTGACAGGCGGCGCCGGGACCGGAGTCGTCGGCGGCGCCGGAGAAACCCCATGAGGGCCCGCGGGGCCCGAAGGCGCACCGGGCGGACCTTGAGGCCCGAAGAGGCGGGCCATGGTCAACAGGAACTCCTGTATCTCGGCCGGAGTCGCCGCCGAACCCGGATAAGGGGGGTAATGCGGCGGCGGCTCCACAGGCACTCCCGGAGCCGCGGGGGCGGGGACAGTGCCGACAGGACCCTCAGCCGAGTCGCGAGACCGGCGAGGGGAAGTCGTCGAGCGATGACGCTTCTTAGACTTCTTATGCTTTGACTTACCGGAGGAGTGCGAAGACTTGGACCCCGACGACCGATGAGGACTCCGCGACCGGCCCCTCGACCTCTCACGTGACCGGGGCTTGGTGCGGCACGGAGCCGACTGCCGGACCTCGAGGAGCTTTCGAGACCGCTCTCGCAAAGCCTTCGGATGCAAGGCCCGGCAGTCGGGGCACGACTTGGGGTCGTGGTCGCGCCCGAGGCAGTAGAGACAATCCTGATGCGGGTCCGTGATCGACATCATTCGACCACAGGCGTCGCATGGCTTGAAGCCGGGCATCCCTACCGACACCTTCGGAGTCAAGCGACTCGAGAAAACAGTGAAAAAATCACCAAAAACTTAGTCAAAAAATGACTAGGGCACTGCTCTTCCCGGATCTGCGCTTACTGGCGCGGAAAAAGAAAGAACTGACTTCAGCGCGCAGGGGCGGCGTCTAAGTACTGCCCGCGACGTCATCCCGGCGATCCCGACGCCGGACGCGGAGCCGTACGACGCCGCCTACCGACGCGCAAGGGTACTGCTACGCAAAACTTTCCGGATCCAGCCTGACGCCTGGGGATATTCTAAGGTAAGGAATCTGTCACTAACGTGTCTCTTTCAGATATTACATTTTTATTTAATGCTTTCCTCCAAAAGCCACCACAATGTTAGATTTTCTCCTGAACGATTTTACTTTTTGGCTTGATTAATGTTCAAGTCTTTTATTGTCAAGTTTTATAGCATCTTCTACATGATGGTGGCTTTTGAGGCCCAGGGAAAAGCACTGGTATAGATGAACTCAATAGAAAATATGAATCTATTTGTGATACAAATTGAGGATCGGCTCTAGAAATCATGTTTGCTATTAAACATGCACTAAACCTGTAGTTTGGAAACCACTCCAGATGTAAGCTATGGAAGCAATCTTAAAGGTAACAAGCAATAACAAAGCCAATTACAGGTATGACTTTGTATAGGGCACACACATTTGGAGACAAACTCTTCGCACATGCAGATTTAGCACAATACCTACAGATACCCAACCCATACAGACCTATAGTTACTGACATCCAATCACAATGGTCAGAAGAAAAACAATCACACATCCATAAAGCCCCATGATTGCAAACAAACAGAAACCTGTGCAAATAGATAAACATTGTGAATATGGTTGCTAAATAGCATTTTACCACCTCAATGAGGTATATACAAAAAGAAAGAAGGGAATGAGCAAAGGATCTTGAAAATCAAAAGCTATTCCACAAAAACATAGTTGTAATGGGCAGCTGATCTTATCTCTCAAGTAGTAAGAATGAAACAGTACAATAAGTTAGAAGGCAAGAGAGGGAAGGACATAGGAGAAAGAAATTGGGGAAGGGGAACAGTGAGAGGATCAGAGTATAACAGATTGTTGGTTGAACATAGTAGACTGATAAAGAGAGGCCAGGTAAACCAGAAACCAATGTACACAGAACAAACAGACTGACACAGGTACCAAACATACTGAAACGTGTACATTGCTAAACACAGATCCATTCAGAGAGCACACAAGGAAGAACACACAGAGTGGGAAAAGGGGAATGAACAAAGGAATCTAGCTCATCACATACTTTTGTAGAAGCTGTAGAATGTCTTGCCATACTTGTACCAGTTGGTGTTAGGAAGAGCTTCCAGGTTCCACAGCCAGAGAAGAAGTCTTTAACATTGAAGCATATCAATTTTACACAAATTCATCAACCATCTATCCTTGGATATTTAATGTTTTCCCCCACCGAAGTGGTCGATGGAAGTTGTAAAATAGGTAGAAATTGTTTTGAATTTACAAGGTGCTTCCATGCACACCGTTTAAGACCTGTCAGGCAAACCTCAATGACCTACAGAGGCAAACGCCAGTTGAATAGTGGTGTGCAAACAAAACAGAAGATGAGCATCAATTATGATAATATGATTTGAAACAGCAGGTCCTTCTTACAGGATCTTGATGTTTTTCTTTTGATAGGTGCTCAGCAAATTTTCAACTCCAGCAAACCCTAAAGAGCTCAGTCAAACCTGCCTAATAGTGCTGTGGCACTGCCATTTTCATAGTCACAGAAAATGTTCAACAGATCCTCCTCCTCCCAGTATTATAGTGTTTGCTTTCTTTAGCTAGAGAATCACAGGTGGCTGGGGCTGACATCACCAATGTTTCTGCCACCATCACAAAATTGAGCCGAGACTCTATCCGCAAAAAAGACATGTCCCTTCTCTGATATACACTACTTTCACACATGCAAGAAGTTGGTAGCCGGAGTCAGGAACAGGTTTGTGCTGGGAAATTTAGCCATTCTGTCAGCGGTAGTAGAGGCTTTGTTGGAATGTGATGCTGCAAAGTCTTGAAGAATACTAAAGTCTTAATCTTGGGTGATACAAGATGAATATTTGGCTTGCTCACTAGCATTACAGGGATGTCCTGAGATCTGTTGTCGTTAATCCGTGAAAACCTGGAGTGTGAAACCAGTAGAGATGTAGATGAATAACATCTCTTTCAGGATTGGGATAAATCATCAGAGCATGGTGTCCTACAAGAAAGGCCTCTTCTGGAAGATCTGCTATGTACATAAGGCAAAGCGGAGTATATTGGAGTTACTCATATCCTCACTGGCTATGATCTTCCCACAGGTGTTAGGGCACAGAAGAGCACATATGAAATCTCAAACAGTTAAACGTGAAATGAGGATGAGATTTTTAATGTTGAGAGACAGAATGTTGCAGGGAAGATTGCATGAAAGAGTTCTGCAAGGCTGATTTCTCTTCCTTCGTCTCGATCATTGCTGCAATTAAAATGAAAGTGGATGTGACATTTTTAGTATATCATACTACCTTTCCGAAGTTTGAGACTTTTTCTTAGGAGTGGACAAGTCCGAAGCACAGTAATGTTTTGAACCATTGCTAGTGTTGAGAGCTTCATCGCTGAAAAAGTTTCTTGACCTTCTTCAGTGATGAGCTTTCTTTTGGATTTTCTACTATGTGGAATCTGGAAAATCTTGAATAGCTTCTCAGCACCAGCAGGTGGCACTACATGGCCTGGCTCCAGTCTGGGGGATTCACAAAGTGAGCAAACTGTTGGTAGAAGCATCCATCAGAATATAGTTTTAGTCTGGGGGATTCACAAAGTGAGCAAACTGTTGGTAGAAGCATCCATCAGAATATAGTTTTGATTGTGATAGACTTATCAGCATCAAAGGTCTTCAACATCAAGAACTTTGTGGTCCAACATGATTTCGATACCAAAAAGGTCTTTGGTTCTGATGGGGTTAATGATGGTGAGCAAGAATAACGAGAAAAATACTGTGATGGTGAATGATTTAATGTCGGTGGCGTATGTCAGTTATGTTGAGTCTGATACTTCTAGATCTTCTTTACTCTCCCTCTACAGAAGCCTGTACAAGAAGGGAAAACTTGCCTTTAGGTAGAAGATGTGTCTCGCCTAGATATTTTTCTAGTATTTGTTATTTGTAGCCTCTATAAACCTCTGCAGCTTTTTATTTGCCTCCCAGGTGAATCTAGCACCATTCTTTCAGAGTTCACTTAAACATATTTTCTTCCCTGTGGAAGTCAGGAAGAAAAACTACCCCAAGACTGAGGGTCGTTTTCAGACTCCTTACGGTTGTAGGAAAGACGGCAAACAAATAGTGAGGCCGGTTATCATGCCGTTTTTCATATTCTTCCCGTTATGAAGACTTCACAATAGGAACCTTATATATTATCGCTCCTTGGATTTGGAGCCTACTGCACAAGTTACTAACTTGTGTAACGATATATCTGTAAGAGACAGTAGTTAGTGACAGATTCCTTACCTTAGAATATCCCCAGGCATCAGGCTGGATCCGGAAAGTTTTTGCGTAGCAGTACCCTTGCGCGTCGGTAGGCGGCGTCGTGCGGCTCCGCGTCCGTCGTCGGCGTCGTGATCGCCGGGATGACGTCGCGGGCAGTACTTAGGCGCCGCCCCTGCGCGCTGACGTCAGTTCTGTACACGACTTTCCGCGCCAGGAACGCAGAGCCATGCAAGAAGCTGACATAGGTGTCTGAAAAATACTAGGGCCCTGAAAGGGATGTCCTTAACCCTAGAAATCAGTTCGCAGAACGGGGAGGATGGGTGGGCGGTAAGGAATCTGTCACTAACTACTGTCTCTTACAGATATATCGTTACACAAGTTAGTAACTTGTGCATCTGAAAGAGACACGTTAGTGACAGATTCCTTACCTTAGAATAGATACCCCAGCAATACCAACCCCGGTGGTGGGTCTGCGAACAAAGATCAGACAAGGAAGTCCTGGAGGACAGAACGGCCAAAGAAGCCGTCCCTCCGGACCTGACTGTCAAGGCAGTAATGCTTTGTAAACGTGTGCAGCGAGGCCCACGTAGCTGCCTGACAGATAACCGGCAGCGGAACACCGCGGCCCAAGGCCGTGGTAGCAGCCGTTGCCCTGGTGGAATGGGCACGCAGCCCAACAGG
Organism: Calotriton arnoldi; assembly: GCA_963921515.1. Taxonomy (NCBI): domain Eukaryota; kingdom Metazoa; phylum Chordata; class Amphibia; order Caudata; family Salamandridae; genus Calotriton; species Calotriton arnoldi. Next base: position 116,618 of record CAWUFW010018490.1, read on the forward strand.
AGGCTCCTTCTTAGCCAAAGAATAGCAGGTCTTGATGCACAAGGTAACCCAGCGGGAGATGGTCCTCTTGTGCACCGCCCGACCTTTTTTGGCGCCCACGTAGCCAACAAAGAGCTGGTCATCCACCCGGAAGTGTTTTGTGCGGTCAATATAGAAGGAGAGCGCACGTTTTGGGTCCAGACGGTGGAGCCTCTCTTCCTCTCTGGAAGGATGCGGAGGCGGAAAGAAGGTGGGCAAAGTGATGGTCTGCCCAATGTGGAAAGCAGTAACCACCTTTGGCAAGAAGGACGGACGCGTCCGAAGAACAACCTTGTCTGGATGAACAGACAGAAAGGGAGGTTTGCAAGATAGAGCCTGGAGCTCACTCACCCGCCGAGCGGAGGTGATGGCCACCAGAAAGGCTGTCTTCAGAGTCAGAAGACGAAGAGGACAGTTATGTAGAAGGCTCAAAGGGAGCGCACATTAAAAGGTAAGAACCAAGTTCAAGTCCCACTGAGGCATCACAAACGGAACAGGAGGGAAGAGGTGAGTAATGCCATTTAAGAACTTGTTAACAACAGGGGACTTGAAAAGGGAGGGCTGATCAGGGAGCCTGAGGAAGGCCGAGATAGCACAAAGATAACCCTTGATGGTACCCAGGGCAGAACCCTGTTGGGCCAGAGAGAGAAGGAACAGAAGGACCTCAGAAAGAGGGGCAGAAAGGGGATTCACAGCCTTCGCTGTGCACCATGCCACAAATTTGTTCCACCTGCAGGCGTATACCACCTTAGTGGAGGGACGCCTGGCTGCCAGAATCACATCACAAACTTCGGGAGGCAAGTCGAAAGGAATCAACTGCCGCCGCTCAATCTCCACGCAAGCAGGTGTAGACTGGACAGGTTCGGGTGGAGGACCGTCCCCTGCTGCTGCGACAGAAGATCCTCCCGAAGAGGCAGACGGATCGGGGGATCTACGCTCATATTGAGTAGCTCGGGATACCAAACTCTTCGAGCCCAGTCCGGAGCCACAAGAATGACTTGGGCCCGGTCGTGCCGAATCTTCAACACTCTGGGTAGAAGTGGTATAGGCGGAAAGGCGTACAACAGACCGCAACTCCACTCGTGACGAAAAGCGTCGCCGGCGAGTGCCGCCTTGGAAATTCCAACGCGCAGAACTGATGACATTGCGCGTTCTCTTCGGTGGCGAATAGATCTAACCAAGGCTCTCCCCACTGTAGAAAGAGTCCTTGCGCCACTTCCGAGTGAAGACGCCATCTCGTGATCCATCATGCACCTGCGGCTGGGTTCGCCCACCCTGGCGTTCAGGGAACCTGCCAGGTGTTGAACCATCAGGAACATGCCCTGATGTTCCAGCCATGTCCAGAGGCGCAGAGCCTCCTGACATAGGGTCCAAGACCCCACCCCGCCCGGTTTGTTGCAGTACCACATGGCGGTGGTGTTGTCTGTGAACACCTGCACTACCTTCCCTTTGACAGAAGGAAGGAATGCCTTGAGTGCAAGTCGGATCGCCCGGAGCTCCAGAAGGTTGATATGGAGCCGGGACTCCGCCGGAGACCAGAGGCCTCTGATCTCCGCCTCTCCCATGTGACCGCCCCATCCCACAAGGGACGCGTCCGTCACAACTGTGTGCTCTGGCTGGGGAAGGGAGAGGGATCTGCCCATGACCCATTGCCGGTTCGAGAGCCACCACTGCAACTGTTTTGCAGTCCCCACCGAGATCTGGACGTGATCGGACAGGTTGCCCTGGTGCTGCGCCCACTGGAACTTCAGGTCCCACTGCAGAGCCCGCATATGCCATCTGGCATGATCGACCAGCAGGATGCAGGAGGCCATGAGGCCCAGCAGCCTCAGGGTCATCCGTACCGAAACCCAGGATAAAGGCTGAAAGATCGGAATCATAGCCTGAATATCCCCGGACTCGCCGTTCGGGAGGATAGGCCCGAAACTGCGTCGTGTCCAGAACTGCTCCGATGAAAAGGAGCTGTGGAGAAGGAACCAGATGCGACTTCGGCACATTGATGGAGAACCCCAGCGAGTGCAGGAGTTCGGCCGTAGTCTGGAGGTGGGAGACGACTGCCTGGGACGAGCCCGCCTTCAGCAGCCAGTCGTCGAGGTAGGGGAAGACTGAAACCCCTGCCCGGCGCAGATGAGCTGCGACCACCGCCATCACTTTCGTGAACACCCGAGGGGCACTGGTAAGGCCAAAGGGGAGCACGGTGAACTGAAAGTGCTCGAGGCCTACCGTGAACCGTAGGTAACGCCGGTGGGCTGGCAGGACGGGGATGTGGAAATAAGCGTCCTGCAAGTCCAACGCTACCAGCCAGTCTCCAGGGCAGTCAAGACCTGAGCTAGGGTGAGCATCTTGAACTTTTGACTTGAAGCGATTGACGTTCCGGAGGTCCAAGATAGGACGCATGTCCTCCTTGTCCTTTTTGGGCACCAGAAAGTAGTGGGAGTAGCAACCACGCCCTACTTCTGGGGTCGGAACATGCTCGATGGCCCTCTTGGCCAAGAGGGCCGTGACTTCCTTCTGTAGAAGCACCAAGTGATCCCCTGACATGCGGTGGAATTGAGGTGGCATGGCTGGGGGGGGTGGTCTCGAAGGGGAGGGAGTAGCCCCTTCGGACAATGTCCAAGACCCACCTGTCCGAGGTGATGGGACGCCAGTGGTGAAGGTGATGGTGGACCCTGCCCCCGACTGGCGTGCTGTGCACCTGAAAGGAGGGACTAGGAGGGCTTGGAGGCCGCGGACAGGTTGGAGGTGGTGGCCTGACCCGCACGCTGGTTGCCCAAACCGCCACAGCGGTATCCACGTCCTCGGCCACGCGAAGGCGCTTGCTGCACGGGCCGTTGGCCGGGCTGTTGACGTGACTGGGCGCCCCTTCCGTGGCCACGAAAGGGGCGAAAAGCAGACGTGAGCGGAGGGCGCACAACAGCAAGGCCCAGGGACTTAGCAGTAGCCCGCGAGTCCTTGAAACGCTCCAGCGCATGGTCTGCCTTTGAACCAAAAAGACCGACTCCATCAAAGGGCATGTCCATGAGTGTATTCTATACATCCCCTGAAAAACCAGTGGTTCTCAGCCAGGCGTGGCGACGCAGCGCCACCGTCGTTGCAAGCAATCTGCCCAGCGAGTCGGCGGTATCAAGGCCACAGCGGATGGTGTATTTAGCCGCATCACGCCCTTCCGCAATGGCGCGGGTAAGCAGTGTCTGGACCTCCTCAGAGCACTGCGGCAAAACAGTCGCCACCGAATCCCACAGGGAGTGGGTGTATCGGCCCAAGAGGCAAGCGGTGTTAACGGACCGCAAGCCAGCACTGGAGGAAGAGAAAGCCTTCTTCCCAAAGTGACCCAGGCGCTTGGATTCCCTATCCGGAGGGGCGGTAGGGAAGGCGGTTTGGGAGGCAGAGGCTTGGACAACCAAGCTCTCAGGGGTGGGGTGTTGGGAGAGAAACAGGGGGTCGCCCGGAGCAGGGCGATGGCGTCGGAGCCACGTTCCTATCCACAGGAGCCCCTGTGGTGGGTTTGGACCAGGCACCCAAAAGAACGTCAGTGAGTGCATCGTTGAATGGCAGCACAGTCTCCGAAGAGGAGGCCGCCGGCTGAAGCACTTCAGTCAGGAGGTTAGTCCTGACGGCCACTGTAGGCAACTGGAGATTCAAGGCTCCAGCAGCTCTACGCAACACCGTTGCAAAATTAGCCCCCTCCTCCGTAGCCACGGGAGGAGACAGCATGCCAGAGTCAGGGGAGGTGTCCAGACCACTGGCATCCCCAAGTTCCTCAACCCAGTCCGGGTCAAACTCGCACTGTTGTGTGAGAGGGTCCTCAGACCCCTCCCAGCTCTCCCTGGTCCTCCTCAGGTTCAAAATATGGAGGAGGAGGGACATTAGGGACCCAAGGTCTCATCGGCGCCGGAACCGGCGTCGGGCGGCGCCGGTCCGGCTCCATGTCCGGAGCCGGAGAGAACCGGGGAACGATGCCGTCCGGAGCCCCGGACGGCGTCAGGAACGGCACCGGGGACATCGGGCGTCGGCGTGGTTAGGTCAACCGGCGTCGATGGGGGTTGCGGCACCACCGGAGCCGGGATCGAGGCCGGGGCCGGAGCCGAGGCCGGGATGAAGGCCGGTGGGACAGGCGACGCCGGGACCGGAGTCGACGGCGACGCCGAGCAACCCCATCAGGGCCCGCGGGGCCCGAAGGCGCACCGGAGGGACCTTGAGGCCCGAAGAGGCGGGCCATGGAAGACAGGAACTCCTGTATTTGGGCCTGAGTCGCCCCGAACCCGGGAAGGACGGGTAATGCGGGGGTAACTCGACAGGCACGTCCGGGGCCGCGGGGACGGTGCCGACAGGGACCTCAGCCGAGTCGCGAGACCGGCGAGGCGAAGTCTTAGAGCGATGATGCCGCTTAGACTTCTTGTGCTTCGACTTGCCGGAGGAGCGCGAAGACTTGGATTCCGACGAACGGCGGGGACTCCGCGTCCGGCCCCTCGACGTCTCCCGGGACCGGGGCTTGGTGCGGCGCGGTGCCGACTGCCGGACTTCGAGGAGCTTTCGAGACCGCTCTCTCAAAGCCTTCGGATTAAGTTTCCGGCAGTCAGGGCACGACTTCGTGTCGTGGTCTCGGCCGAGACAGAAGAGACACTCGAGGTGCGGGTCCGTGATCGACATCATGCGACCACATTCCTCGCAGGGCTTAAAGCCGGGCATCCCTACGACACCTTAGGAGTCGTGAAGACTCGTTGAAGAAACAGTGAAAAAATTCACAAAAAAGATAGTCAAAAAGTGACTAGGGCACTGCTCTTCCCGGATCTGCGCTTACTGGCGCGGAAAAAGAAGAACTGACGTCAGCGCGCAGGGGCGGCATCTAAGTACTGCCCGCAACGTCATCCCGGCGATCACGACGCCGACGACGGACGCGGAGCCGCACGACGCCGCCTACCGACGCGCAAGGGTACTGCTACGCAGAAAACTTTCCGGATCCAGCCTGACGCCTGGGGATATTCTAAGGTAAGGAATCTGTCACTGTGTCTCTTTCAGATACATTTTTCTATATATTATATATTAATCCATCCCTTACATTCTCAAGCCCTGACGAAGTTCCCCTTGGCATCAGGGAACGAAACGCGTTGGCTGTGTGCTAGTTTTTAATGATTACCTTAATAAAAGAAGATATTTTGGATTACATTGGCTTGATTAATTGACTTCATACTGAGTGCACCTTCCTTACTTATGAACATTCTTCTACCATTGGCATCCTTGGACGGCGGATGCTGGAAGCAGTTGCACCATATCTAAATATATATGAATATGTGGATTTGAAGTGCTTAACCTTGGTCGGCCGTTTGTTCTTTTTTCTTTTCTGTAAATAGCGAGGCACTGTTCAGGTTCCTGAGAAAAAAATGTGAAAACTCCTGACTGCAAAGTGAAGGTGAAACTTAAAACATCAAAGTGAGAAGAAAATTCCTACATATGAGGATCTCTCTGTTGGTAAATATAAGAAAATGAAGACTTCAGTGATCCATGAGCCTTCTGACAGAAGTCGTATAAACAAACTGCGACACCAACTGCCAGTATGGAGCATGACAGTTCAGCAGTGATGCTTCCGGTCTCAAAACTGCAGTGCAATATTTTCAGCTGCTGAAAACTTCTGCTAACCTGGCTCCACTCACACTCACTTCACTTGCGTTCTCCTTTAACAGAAAAATGGTCTGGTTTCGGGCTAGCACTACTTATAATTTTCTGTAGACAGGCACAAGCAGAAAGAAAAAAAAGGAACATTCTGTAGAGATTTAATTTCTATATAAAAGTGCCCTAAGCACATGTAAGAAATTTTAATCAAGATCCCACAATGAAGAAAAAAGAGTGTATTAACATTTGAAAAAGGTAAAACAATTGCAAAGCCAAAAATGGAATGCTTTACTGAATATTTGCCACAAATGCTACAAGACTCTAAAAGTTATTAAAGATTCATGGATCAATGATCCTAAAAGAGGTCTTTCTGAACTCCCCCAAGTTCACAATCAGTGAATATCTAATGGTACAGACCACCATCAATAAGAACAACCAATGTACTAGTTTTATAATATCTTCCAACTTAACTTTCCAAATAATTTTCAGGAGATGGAACACATATATAAGTTGTTCAAAATAAGGCTTCTCCTAACTAGATTAAATATTTTTCTGAGATTGTATGTAATCCTACATGCAAGCATGATGAAGGACTTTCTTACAATAACACTTTCATTTATAGCATAGGTATTTAACACATCTAGACGAACCTCGGCTTTTCATGTTAAACATTTCACTCTGATCAGGGTGACTGATGCTATGCATGATTTTGTGTAGGGTAGAAGCATCACAAACAAGTTCTGTTCAGTAGACTGTCCACTTATCTTGCCTTCCACTGAGGCATGGTGAGGTTTGGCAAATGTCAGTGGGCCCTTGAGTAACATCCACCTAGGCAAGTATGGAGGGCCTATGCCTATCCTACTCAGGGGGTTCAGGGGTGCAGAACAACCCTACTTTAGTTGGAGAAGTTTCAACATGTCAGTCCCCAACAGATCATGAGGCCTCTGGTAAGAGTATGAAAGAAGCAAATGCTCCTTACATAGCACAAATCCCATGCCTTCCTCTTAACTCTGATAAAGACTGATCTGTTTTGATGGTCTCTCTGTGGTGAAGAAGGCCTGCAAAAGCTATCCTTGACTGGGCCCACAAGCAGTGGGAACCTTTAGTTCACTTTGACCAGAGGCTTAGGTGTAACCACTACAAGAGCCAATAGTAATATAGGGGAGGGTAGCCTCAAGCGAAATTAAATAAATTGATTACTGGATGAAATTTGTAATCACTACCAAGAAAGGGCTTAGCAAAATGAATATGATGGATTAAACTTGCTGTCTGCCGTGATTTGTCTGGCCCCATGAACCTATGGTCTCTGGGTACAGCACTGGACAAATCAGTGGGCTGAAGCTCCAGATGTTGTGTTTTCAGTATTAATAAAATACATACTCTCATCACCCAGTCAACAAGGTTACAATCCATGTGACATTAATGTGTTTGGTGGGCTACTGTCCACTTTCAACAGTTCAGAAGCCAATTAAGGACAAAACTGGTCTCAAAGACTTTTGAATGTAGGCACATTTTGTAGTGGGCCAATATACTATTTAGTATCCCTTCGGCTTACCAATCTCTAGGGGCACATGTCTTGAAAATTACTGGTCAAAGTCGTGATTTTTCCAGTGGCAGGTGTGCTCCTGGGCCCGAAGACACATAGAGGCCCCAAAGGTTTCACCTGTTTCAAGGTGAAGCTTGACATTAAGGTTAGGGACTCATTGTGACTTTAAAACTTGGTAGCTTCTGAACCGTTAAGATGGTGGAACAGTTTCCAGAGTCGGGTCAAGTGGCTTTAGACATTAAAGCACAAGTTACTAACTTGTGTAACGATATATCTGTAAGAGACAGTAGTTAGTGACAGATTCCTTACCTTAGAATATCCCCAGGCGTCAGGCTGGATCCGGAAAGTTTTTGCGTAGCAGTACCCTTGCGCGTCGGTAGGCGGCGTCGTGCGGCTCCGCGTCCGTCGTCGGCGTCGTGATCGCCGGGATGACGTCGCGGGCAGTACTTAGGCGCCGCCCCTGCGCGCTGACGTCAGTTCTGTACACGACTTTCCGCGCCAGGAACGCAGAGCCATGCAAGAAGCTGACATAGGTGTCTGAAAAATACTAGGGCCCTGAAAGGGATGTCCTTAACCCTAGAAATCAGTTCGCAGAACGGGGAGGATGGGTAGGGCGGTAAGGAATCTGTCACTAACTACTGTCTCTTACAGATATATCGTTACACAAGTTAGTAACTTGTGCATCTGAAAGAGACACGTTAGTGACAGATTCCTTACCTTAGAATAGATACCCCAGCAATACCAACCCCGGTGGTGGGTCTGCGAACAAAGATCAGACAAGGAAGTCCTGGAGGACAGAACGGCCAAAGAAGCCGTCCCTCCGGACCTGACTGTCAAGGCAGTAATGCTTTGTAAACGTGTGCAGCGAGGCCCACGTAGCTGCCTGACAGATAACCGGCAGCGGAACACCGCGGCCCAAGGCCGTGGTAGCAGCCGTTGCCCTGGTGGAATGGGCACGCAGCCCAACAGGAGGCTCCTTTTTAGCCAAAGAATAGCAGGTCTTGATGCACAAGGTAACCCAGCGGGAGATGGTCCTCTTGTGCACCGCCCGACCTTTTTTGGCGCCCACGTAGCCAATAAAGAGCTGGTCATCCACCCGGAAGTGTTTTGTGCGGTCAATATAGAAGGAGAGCGCACGTTTTGGGTCCAGACGGTGGAGCCTCTCTTCCTCTCTGGAAGGATGCGGAGGCGGAAAGAAGGTGGGCAAAGTGATGGTCTGCCCAATGTGGAAAGCAGTAACCACCTTTGGCAAGAAGGACGGACGCGTCCGAAGAACAACCTTGTCTGGATGAACAGACAGAAAGGGAGGTTTGCAAGATAGAGCCTGGAGCTCACTCACCCGCCGAGCGGAGGTGATGGCCACCAGAAAGGCTGTCTTCAGAGTCAGAAGACGAAGAGGACAGTTATGTAGAGGCTCAAAGGGAGCGCACATTAAAAAGGTAAGAACCAAGTTTAAGTCCCACTGAGGCATCACAAACGGAACAGGAGGGAAGAGGTGAGTAATGCCTTTTAAGAACCTGTTAACAACAGGGGACTTGAAAAGGGAGGGCTGATCAGGGAGCCTGAGGAAGGCCGAGATAGCACAAAGATAACCCTTGATGGTACCCAGGGCAGAACCCTGTTGGGCCAGAGAGAGAAGGAACAGAAGGACCTCAGAAAGAGGGGCAGAAAGGGGATCCACAGCCTTTGCTGTGCACCATGCCACAAATTTGTTCCACCTGCAGGCGTATACCACCTTAGTGGAGGGACGCCTGGCTGCCAGAATCACATCACAAACTTCGGGAGGCAAGTCGAAAGGAATCAACTGCCGCCGCTCAATCTCCACGCAAGCAGGTGTAGACTGGACAGGTTCGGGTGGAGGACCGTCCCCTGCTGCTGCGACAGAAGATCCTCCCGAAGAGGCAGACGGATCGGGGGATCTACGCTCATATTGAGTAGCTCGGGATACCAAACTCTTCGAGCCCAGTCCGGAGCCACAAGAATGACTTGGGCCCGGTCGTGCCGAATCTTCTTCAACACTCTGGGTAGAAGTGGTATAGGCGGAAAGGCGTACAATAGACCGCAACTCCACTCGTGACGAAAAGCGTCGCCGAGCGAGTGCCGCCTTGGAAATTCCAACGCGCAGAACTGATGACATTGCGCGTTCTCTTCGGTGGCGAATAGATCTAACCAAGGCTCTCCCCACTGTAGAAAGAGTCCTTGCGCCACTTCCGAGTGAAGACGCCATTCGTGATCCATCATGCACCTGCGGCTGAGTTCGTCCGCCCTGGCGTTCAGGGAACCTGCCAGGTGTTGAACCACCAGGAACATGCCCTGGTGTTCCAGCCATGTCCAGAGGCGCAGAGCCTCCTGACAAAGGGTCCACGACCCCACCCCGCCTTGTTTGTTGCAGTACCACATGGCAGTGGTGTTGTCTGTGAACACCTGCACTACCTTCCCTTTGACAGAGGGAAGGAATGCCTTGAGTGCAAGTCGGATCGCCCGGAGCTCCAGAAGGTTGATATGGAGCCGGGACTCCGCCGGAGACCAGAGGCCTCTGATCTCCGCCTCTCCCATGTGACCGCCCCATCCCAGAAGGGACGCGTCCGTCACAACTGTGTGCTCTGGCTGGGGAAGGGAGAGGGATCTGCCCATGACCCATTGCCGGTTCGAGAGCCACCACTGCAACTGTTTTGCAGTCCCCTCCGAGATCTGGACGTGATCGGACAGGTCGCCCTGGTGCTGCGCCCACTGGAACTTCAGGTCCCACTGCAGAGCCCGCATATGCCATCTGGCATGAGTGACCAGCAGGATGCAGGAGGCCATGAGGCCCAGCAGCCTCAGGGTCATCCGTACCGAAACCCAGGATAAGGGCTGAAAGATCGGAATCATAGCCTGAATATCCCGGACTCGCCGTTCGGGAGGATAGGCCCGAAACTGCGTCGTGTCCAGAACTGCTCCGATGAAAAGGAGCTGTGGAGAAGGAATCAGATGCGACTTTGGCACATTGATGGAGAACCCCAGCGAGTGCAGGAGTTCGGCCGTAGTCTGGAGGTGGGAGACAACTGCCTGGGACGAGCCCGCCTTCAGCAGCCAGTCGTCGAGGTAGGGGAAGACTGAAACCCCTGCCCGGCGCAGATGAGCTGCGACCACCGCCATCACTTTCGTGAACACCCGAGGGGCACTGGTAAGGCCAAAGGGGAGCACGGTGAACTGAAAATGCTCGAGGCCTACCGTGAACCGAAGGTAACGCCGGTGGGCCGGCAGGACGGGGATGTGGAAATAGGCGTCCTGCAAGTCCAACGCTACCAACCAGTCTCCGGGGTCGAGGGCAGTCAAGACCTGGAGCTAGGGTGAGCATCTTGAACTTCTCCTTCCGGAGGAAGCGATTGACGTTCCGGAGGTCCAAGATAGGACGCATGTCCTCCTTGTCCTTTTTGGGCACCAGAAAGTAGTGGGAGTAGCAACCACGCCCTACTTCTGGGGTCGGAACATGCTCGATGGCCCTCTTGGCCAAGAGGGCCGTGACTTCCTTCTGTAGAAGCACCAAGTGATCCCCTGACATGCGGTGGAATTGAGGTGGCATGGCTGGGGGGTGGTCTCGAAGGGGAGGGAGTAGCCCCTTCGGACAATGTCCAAGACCCACTTGTCCGAGGTGATGGGACGCCAGTGGTGAAGGTGATGGCGGACCCTGCCCCCGACTGGCGTGCTGTGCACCTGAAAGGAGGGACTAGGAGGGCTTGGAGGCCGCGGACGGGTTGGAGGTGGTGGCCTGACCCGCACGCTGGTTGCCCGAACCGCCACGGCGGTATCCACGTCCTCGGCCACGCGAAGGCGCTTGCTGCGCGGGCCGTTGGCCGGGCTGTGGACGTGACTGGGCGCCCCTTCCGTGGCCACGAAAGGGGCGAAAAGCAGACGTTTGCGGAGGGCGCACAACAGCAAGGCCCAGGGACTTAGCAGTAGCCCGTGAATCCTTGAAACGCTCCAGCGCATGGTCCGCCTTTGAACCAAAGAGACCGACTCCATCAAAGGGCATGTCCATGAGAGTATTCTGGACATCCCCTGAAAAACCAGTGGTTCTCAGCCAGGCGTGGCGACGCAGCGCCACCGTCGTTGCAAGCGATCTGCCCAGCGAGTCGGCGGTATCAAGGCCACAGCGGATGGTATACTTAGCCGCATCACGCCCTTCCGCAATAGCGCGGGTAAGCAGTGTCTGGACCTCCTCAGAACACTGCGGCAAACATCAGCCACCGAATCCCACAGGGAGTGGGTGTATCGGCCCAAGAGGCAAGCGGTATTAACAGACCGCAAGCCAGCACTGGAGGAAGAGAAAGCCTTCTTCCCAAAGTGATCCAGGCGCTTGGATTCCCTATCCGGAGGGGCGGTAGGGAAGGCTGTTTGGGAGGCAGAGGCTTGGACAACCAAGCTCTCAGGGGTGGGGTGTTGGGAGAGAAACAGGGGGTCGCCCGGAGCCGGGCGATGGCGTCGGGCCACGTTCCTATCCACAGGAGCCCCTGTGGTGGGTTTGGACCAGGCACCCAAAAGAACGTCAGTGAGTGCATCGTTGAACGGCAGCACAGGCTCCGAAGAGGAGGCCGCCGGCTGAAGCACTTCAGTCAGGAGGTTAGTCCTGACGGCCACTGTAGGCAACTGGAGATTTAAGGCTCCAGCAGCTCTACGCAACACCGTTGCAAAATTAGCCCCCTCCTCCGTTGCCACGGGAGGAGACAGCATGCCAGAGTCGGGGGAGGTATCCAGCCCACTGGCATCCCCAAGTTCCTCAACCCAGTCCGGGTCAAACTCGCACTGTTGTGTGAGAGGGTCGTCAGACCCCTCCCAGCTCTCCTGGTCCTCCTCAGGTTGAAAAGATGGAGGAGGAGGGACATAAGGGACCCAAGGCCTCATCGGCGCCGGAACCGGCGCCGGGCGACGCCGGTCCGGCTCCATGTCCGGACCCGGGGAGAACCGGGGAACGACGCCGCCCGGAGCCCCGGACGGCGTCGGAAACGGCACCGGGGACATCGGCGTCGGCGGAGGCGTGGTTAGGTCAACCGGCGTCGATGGAGGTTGCGGCACCACCGGAACCGGGGTCGAGGCCGGGGCCGGAGCCGAGGCCGGGACGAAGGCTGGTGGGACAGGCGACGCCGGGACCGGAGTCGACGGCGACGCCGGAGCAACCCCATCTGGCCCGCGGGGCCCGAAGGCGCACCGGAGGGACCTTGAGGCCCGAAGAGGCGGGCCATGGCCGACAGGAATTTCTGTACTTCGGCCGGAGTCGCCCCCGAACCCGGGAAGGACGGGTAATGCGGGGGCAACTCGACAGGCACGTCCGGGGCCGCGGGGGCGGGGACGGTGCCGACAGGGACCTCAGCCGAGTCGCGCGACCGGCGAGGCGAAGTCTTAGAGCGATGACGCCGCTTAGACTTCTTGTGCTTCGACTTACCGGAGGAGCGCGAAGACTTGGATTCCGACGAACGGCGGGGACTCCGCGTCCGGCCCCTCGACCTCTCCCGGGACCGGGGCTTGCTGCGGCGCGGAGCCGACTGCCGGACTTCAAGGAGCTTTCGAGACCGCTCTCGCAAAGCCTTCGGATGAAGTTTCCGGCAGTCAGGGCACGACTTCGTGTCGTGGCCTCGGCCGAGGCAGAAGAGACACTCGAGGTGGGGGTCCGTGATGGACATCATACGACCACATACCTCGCAGGGCTTAAAGCCGGGCATCCCTACGACACCTTAGGAGTCGTGAAGACTCGTTGAAGAGAACAGTGAAAAATTTCACAAAAAGATAGTCAAAAAGTGACTAGGGCACTGCTCTTCCCGGATCTGCGCTTACTGGCGCGGAAAAAGAAGAACTGACGTCAGCGCGCAGGGGCGGCGCCTAAGTACTGCCCGCGACGTCATCCCGGCGATCACGACGCCGACGACGGACGCGGAGCCGCACGACGCCGCCTACCGACGCGCAAGGGTACTGCTACGCAAAAAACTTTCCGGATCCAGCCTGACGCCTGGGGATATTCTAAGGTAAGGAATCTGTCACTAACGTGTCTCTTTCAGATACCTTTTCCCACAGAACTGGGAAAGGACAAATACTGACAATCTAATTTTATTAGCAGGTTCGGACATTGCAGGCTCACCAGTGATGAGACAAAAAAGTAGCATATCAGTTTCCTGACCCAAGCAATGTTTTTCTCTTGTGGCTCCTTGGCAGTCTTGGGCTCAATAGGCATCCTCCAGTGAGATTTATCATGGAGTTGAGCTTTGTAGAGATTGACAAGATGGTCAGGGGTTAGCTCCATTTCTCAGAAAGCAGTCCCTCCTCTTGCAATCTTGTCGCAGAAGCAAGGCGCCTTCAGGAAGTGCAGTTAGCCCTTGCCTGAGGGAAGGCAGCTGTCAGCAGAGGTTTTGTCCTTGGCCATACATTGCCAGCACTGATATGATAGATGTCCTGGTTGTCTAAATGATGTTATTGAAGTGAGGTAATCTCAAGACATCCAGGAATCAACTAAGTAAAACAGGTTTTATTTTAAATGAAAAGGTGTCTCCAACAGAAAATCGTCCAGTCTGTCAAATGCCTCAGCTGACTGTCACCAACATTCTAACCTGCACTCCCAGAGAATCAGGAGTTCCATGGAACAGAGTATTATGGTAAAACAAAGGGGGTTTTACAAGGGGAAGATACCAACTGTAATAAAACTTAAAGATGAGGAATAAAAGTATAATAATATTACAAAGTTAAATTACAATACATCTCCCCATCCTACAAATTGGGAAACGAAAGAGAAACACAAGAAAAACATGTGGCATAACAAGTAATTACATCTGTGAAGAAAAAGAGCAAAACATTAGCATAGTACATAAAAGATAAAAGTCAAACAGAGGATTCAGCTTGGTTTACCCTCTCTTGGGCCCCTGTAACATTCTCCTTAAAACTATTGTGCGGAAACAAGTCTGTCCATGCTCCATAGCTGTCCATTTTCCAATACTACTACATTTTTCTTAATCTCCTTTATCTTCTCAGGATGGTAATGCACAAGTTACTAACTTCTGTAACGATATATCTGTAAGAGACAGTAGTTAGTGACAGATTCCTTACCTTAGAATATCCCCAGGCGTCAGGCTGGATCCGGAAAGGTTTTGCGTAGCAGTACCCTTGCGCGTCGGTAGGCGGCGTCGTGCGGCTCCGCGTCCGTCGTCGGGATCGCCGGGATGACGTCGCGGGCAGTACTTAGACGCCGCCCCTGCGCGCTGACGTCAGTTCTGTACACGACTTTCCGCGCCAGGAACGCAGAGCCATGCAAGAAGCTGACATAGGTGTCTGAAAAATACTAGGGCCCTGAAAGGGATGTCCTTAACCCTAGAAATCAGTTCGCAGAACGGGGAGGATGGGTGGGGCGGTAAGGAATCTGTAACTAACTACTGTCTCTTACAGATATATGGTTACACAAGTTAATAACTTGTGCATCTGAAAGAGACACGTTAGTGACAGATTCCTTACCTTAGAATAGATACCCCAGCAATACCAACCCCGGTGGTGGGTCTGCGAACAGATTCACACAAGGAAGTCCCGGAGGACAGAACGGCCAAAGAAGCCGTCCCTCCGGACCTGGCTGTCAAGGCAGTAATGTTTGGTAAACGTGTGCAGCGAGGCCCACGTAGCTGCCTGACATATATCCTTTAACGGAACACCACGGCCTAAAGCCGTGGTAGCAGCCGTTGCCCTGGTGGAATGGGCACGCAGCCCAACAGGAGGCTCCTTCTTAGCCAAAGAATAACAGGCCTTGATACACAAGATGACCCAGCGGGAGATGGTCCTCTTGTGTACCGCCCGACCTTTATTGGCGCCCACGTAGCCAACAAAGAGCTGGTCATCCACCCGGAACTGTTGTGTGCGGTTGATGTAAAAGGAAAGCGCATGTTTTGGGTCCAGACGGTGGAGCCTCTCTTCCTCTCTGGAAGGATGCGGAGGCGGAAAGAAGGTGGGCAAAGTGATGGTCTGCCCAATGTGGAAGGCAGTAACCACCTTTGGCAAGAAGGACGGATGCGTCCGAAGAACAACCTTGTCTGGATGAACAGACAGAAAGGGGGTTTGCATGAAAGAGCCTGGAGCTCACTCACCCGCCGAGCGGAGGTGATGGCTACCCAGAAAGGCTGTCTTCAGAGTAAGAAGACGAAGAGGACAGTTATGCAGAGGCTCAAAGGGAGCGCACATTAAAAAAGTAAGAACCAAGTTTAAGTCCCACTGAGGCATTATAAACTGAACAGGAGGAAAGAGGTGTGTAATGCTCTTTAAGAAACCTGTTAACAACAGGGGACTTAAAAAGAGAGGGCTGATCAGGAAGCCTGAGGAAGGCAGAGATTGCACAAAGATAGCCCTTGATGGTACCCAGGGCAGAACCCTGTTGGGCCAGAGAAAGAAGGAACAAAAGAACCTCAGAAAGAGGGGCAGAGAGGGGATTCACAGCCTTTGCTGTGCACCATGCCACAAACTTGTTCCACCTGCAGGCGTATACCACCTTAGCGGAGGGACGCCTGGCTGCCAGAATCACATCACAAACTTCGGGAGGCAAGTCGAAAGGAATCAACTGCCGCCGCTCAATCTCCACGCAAGCAGGTGTAGACTGGACAGGTTCGGGTGGAGGACCGTCCCCTGCTGCTGCGACAGAAGATCCTCCCGAAGAGGCAGACGGATCGGGGGATCGACGCTCATACTGAGTAGCTCGGGATACCAAACTCTTCGAGCCCAGTCCGGAGCCACAAGGATGACTTGGGCCCGGTCGCGCCGAATCTTCTTCAACACTCTGGGTAGAAGTGGTATAGGCGGAAAGGCGTACAACAGACCGCAACTCCACTCGCGACGAAAATCGTCGCCGAGCGAGTGCCGCCTTGGAAATTCCAACGCGCAGCACTGCTGACATTGCGCATTCTCTTCGGTGGCGAACAGATCTAACCAAGGCTCTCCCCACTGCTGAAAGAGACCTTGCGCCACCTCAGAGTGAAGACGCTATTCGTGATCCATCATGCACCTGCGGCTGAGTTCGTCCGCCCTGGCGTTCAGGGAACCTGTCAGGTGTTGAACCATCAGGAAAATGCCCTGATGTTCCAGCCATGTCCAGAGGCGCAGAGCCTCCTGACAGAGGGTCCACGACCCCACCCCGCCCCGTTTGTTGCAGTACCACATGGCGGTGGTGTTGTCTGTGAACACCTGCACCACCTTCCCTTTGACAGAGGGAAGGAATGCCTTGAGTGCAAGTCGGATCGCCTGGAGCTCCAGAAGGTTGATATGGAGCCGGGACTCCGCCGGAGACCAGAGGCCTCCTGATCTCTGCCTCTCCCATGTGACCGCCCCATCCCAGAAGGGACTCCTCCGTCACGACTGTGTGCTCTGGCTGGGGAAGGGAGAGGGATCTGCCCATGACCCATTGCCGGTTCGAGAGCCACCACTGCAACTGTTTTGCAGTCCCCTCCGAGATCTGGACGTGATCGGACAGGTTGCCCTGGTGCTGCGCCCACTGGAACTTCAGGTCCCACTGCAGAGCCCGCATATGCCATCTGGCATGATCGACCAGCAGGATGCAGGAGGCCATGAGGCCCAGCAGCCTCAGGGTCATCCGTACCGAAACCCAGGATAGAGGCTGAAAGATCGGAATCATAGCCTGAATATCCTGGACTCGCCGTTCGGGAGGATAGGCCCGAAACTGCGTCGTGTCCAGAACTGCTCCGATGAAAAGGAGCTGTGGAGAAGGAATCAGGTGCGACTTCGGCACGTTGATGGAGAACCCCAGCGAGTGCAGGAGTTTGGCCGTAGTCTGGATGTGGGAGACGACTGCCTGGGACGAGCCCGCCTTCAGCAGCCAGTCGTCGAGGTAGGGGAAGACTGGAACCCCTGCCCGGCGCAGATGAGCCGCGACCACCGCCATCACTTTCGTGAACACCCGAGGGGCACTTGTGAGGCCAAAGGGGAGCACGGTGAATTGGAAATGCTCGAGGCCCACCATGAACCGCAGGTAACGCCGGTGGGCCGGCAGGACGGGGATGTGGAAATAAGCGTCCTGCAAGTCCAACGCTACCATCCAGTCTCCAGGGTCGAGGGCAGTAAAGACCTGAGCTAAGGTGAGCATCTTGAACTTCTCCTTCCGGAGGAAGCGATTGACGTTCCGGAGGTCCAAGATAGGACGCATGTCCTCCTTGTCCTTTTTGGGCACCAGAAAGTAGTGGGAGTAGCAACCACATCCTACTTCTGGGGTCGGAACGCTGCCGATGGCCCTCTTGGCCAAGAGGGCCGCACCTTCCTTCTGAAGAAGCACCAAGTGATCCCCTGACATGCGGTGGAATTGAGGTGGCATGGCTGGGGGGATGGTCTCGAAAGGGGAGGGAGTAGCCCCTTCGGACAATGTCCAAGACCCACCTGTCCGAGGTGATGGCACGCCAGTGGTGAAGGTGATGGCGGACCCTGCCCCCTATTGGCGTGCTGTGCACCTGAAAGGAAGGACTAGGAGGGCTTGGAGGCCGCGGACGGGGCGGGGTTGGTGGACTGACCCGCACGCTGGTTGCCCTACCCGCCACGGCGGGAGCCACGTCCTCGGCCACGCGAAGACGCTTGCTGCGCGGGCCGGTGGCTGGGCAGCGGACGTGACTGGGCGGCGAAAAGCAGACGGTAGCGGAGGGCGTACAGCAGAAAGGCCCAGGGACTTGGCCGTAGCCCACGAGTCCTTAAAGCGCTCCAGCGCATGGTCTGCTTTGTTTCCAAAAAGACCGACCCCATCAAAGGGCATGTCCATAAGGGTGTTTTGGACATCACCCGAGAAACCAGTGGTTCTCAGCCAGGCGTGACGGCGCAGCGCCACTGTCATCGCAAGCGATCTGCCTAGCGAGTCGGCGGTATCAAGGCCACATCTGATGGTGTATTTAGCCGCATCTCTTCCGTCCGCAATGGCGCAGGAAAGCAGTGTCTGGACCTCCTCAGGACACTGGGTCAGAACCTGCGCCACCGAGTCCCACAGAGAGTGGGAATATCGGCCCAAAAGGCAAGCGGTGTTGACGGACCGCAAGCCAGCACTGGAGGAAGAAAAGACCTTCTTTCCAAATTGATCCAGGCGTTTGGATTCCCTATCCGGAGGAGCGTTAGGGAAGGCGGTTTGGGAAGCAGAGGCTTGGACAACCAAGCTCTCTGGAGTGGGGTGTTGGGAGAGGAACAGGGGGTCGCCCGGAGCGGGGCGATGGCGTCGGGCCACGTTCCTATCCACAGTAGCCCCTGTGGCGGGCTTGGACCAGGTGCCCAAAAGAACATCGGAAAGCGCATCATTAAACGGCAGCAGTGGCTCCGAGGAGGTAGCCGCCGGCTGAAGCACTTCCGTCAGGAGGTTAGTCCTGACAGCCACTGTAGGCAATTGGAGGTGTAAGGCCCCAGCTGCTCTACGCAACACTGTTGCAAAATTTGCTCCCTCCTCCGTTGCCACGGAAGGAGGAGACAGCATGCCAGTGTCAGGGGAGGTGTCCAGACCACTGGCATCCCCAAGTTCCTCAACCCAGTCCTGATTGAACTCACACTGCTGTGTGAGAGGGTCATCCGACCCCTCCCAGTTCTCTTCGTCCTCCTCTGGTTCAAAACAAGGAGGAGGGACATGCGGGACCCAAGGTCTCATCGGCGTCGGAGCTGGCGTCGAGCGACGCCGGTCCGGCGCCGTGTCCGGCGAGAACCGGGGAACGACGACGTCCGGAGCCCCGGGCGGCGTCGGGAACGGCACCGGAGACATCGGCACCGGTGGAGGTGTTGTCAGGTCAACCGGCGTCGATCGGGGTTGTGGCAGCACTGGAGCCGGGGTCGAGGCCGGAGCCGGGGCTGGTGTGACAGGCGGCGCCGGGACCGGAGTCGCCGGCGGTGCCGTGGAAACCCCATAAGGGCCCGCGGGGCCCGAAGGCGCACCGGGGGGACCTTGAGGCCCGAAGAGGCGGGCCATGGCCGACAGGAACTCCTGTATCTCGGCCGGAGTCACCCCCGAACCCGGGAAGGACGGGTAATGCGGGGGCGGCTCCACAGGCACTCCCGGAGCCGCGGGGACGGTGCCGACAGGACCCTCAGCCGAGCCGCGAGACCGGCGAGGCGAAGTCGTCGAGCGATGACGCTTCTTAGACTTCTTATGCTTCGACTTACCGGAGGAGTGCGAAGACTTGGACCCCGATGACCGATGAGGACTCCGCGACCGGCTCCTCGACCTCTCACGTGACCGGGGCTTGGTGCGGCGCGGAGCCGACTGCTGGACCTCGAGGAGCTTTCGAGACCGCTCTCGCAAAGCCTTCGGATGCAAGGCCCGACAGTCGGGGCACGACTTGAGGTCGTGGTCGCGCCCGAGGCAGTAGAGACAATCCTGATGCGGGTCCGTGATCAACATCATTCGACCACAGGCGTCGCATGGCTTGAAGCCGGGCATCCCTACCGACACCATAGGAGTCGAGCGACTCGAGAAAACAGTGAAAAATCACCCAAAAACGTAGTCAAAAAATGACTAGGGCACTGCTCTTCCCGGATCTGCGCTTACTGGCGCGGAAAAAAGAAGAACTGACGTCCGCGTGCAGGGGCGGCGTCTAAGTACTGCCCGCGACGTCATCCCGGCGATCCCGACGCCAACGACGGACGCGGAGCCGCACGACGCCGCCTACCGACGCGCAAGGGTACTGCTACGCAAAACTTTCCGGATCCAGCCTGACGCCTGGTGATATTCTAAGGTAAGGAATCTGTCACTAACGTGTCTCTTTCAGATATTATTGGCAAGATGATTAGGATTACCGCATCCAAAGCACTTCACACTATCATTTTTTAACTTAGATTTGACAATTTGCTTGCCTTCTTGCACTTCTAATACTTGTTCTGAACCTCCTATAATACTAACTTCCTTCTCCTCCCTGAAATTAGCTTTATTAATTTTCATCTCTTTCACACACAAAGCAGTATGTGCAATACTCTTGGCTATCTGAATAGCTTCTTCTAAGTCAGGATTATGAGTGAGGAGTCTTTCTTGAATTTTATGATCATTAGTGCAACGGACTAGCTGGTCTCCAATTAGGGAATCCGTTAAGGCTCCAAACTCACATGTGGCAGATAACCCTCTAAGTGTTGCTACATAGGAGGTAACATTTTCATTCCTCCCTTGAGCTCGATTGAATAACGTATGCCTTTCAAGTACAACATTCATTCTTTCCTTGACATGATTACTTAGTTTCCTTAAAGTTGTAGTAAATACATCTTATTCTCCACCATCCTCCCCTTCAATATTATCAGATAAGTCCTCATACACATTTCTCCCTTGAACACCCAAATTATGCAATAAAATATGTTGTTTTCTAATTGAGGAGAACTCTTCTCCCCCTATAGCAATCAAATATGAATGCTTAAATCTTTACCCATCTATCCCATGGAATTTCTGGTTCCCCTTCTTCATTCAAAAATGGAAGAGGTTGGCTCATGTTCACTACAGCCATGATGAACCAATTGGGAAATTAGGAAAAGACTTATAAAGAAAACTAGACCAATAAATTAAAAATTACAAGCATGTGGTTACAACAAACCTTTGCATGTATTTCAGAGGTGTCTCTGAAGTTTGACTGCACTACAACTCTGGACAGGTTCTCTACAACCAATGGTTTGCTATTAGAGTTAAACTAGTAAAGTAAATCGTACTCATAACATAAGTAACGAAAAGCAACACTAGTGTGCTAAAATCAGGCCTAGTTTACAGAAGTCCTTAACTCCTTCAACACAAATGTAAAAATTCAGGAGGAAAAAAAACCTGTCACATTATAAAGAAATATAACTGTCAGAGAGCAAAATAACCAATTAAGTTAATAGAAGCAAATGAGGCAGAAGAAAGCTGTGCCTGTCAGCGTTGAAAACAGATGACAAGCAACTCAAACCAAAAGGTTAATGATGTAAAACAAAGCTGTGCCCGTCAGCGCCGAAGATAGCTGGCAGGCAATTGCGATACTAACTTAATGAGGCTGTGCCTATCAGCACTGAAGATGAGTGGCAGGTAAATTTGTGGCAGTTGTGAAGAGCGCGAGGCTAATGTGGTGTTGATGCATTCCACGTTTGGAATGTATCTTACATCACAGTGAGTTAAGGTAGAACCAAGGGGAGTGGGAGTTCTGGGGGAAGACAGTTATCTTTGAATGATCACCATGTTAAGATGTACTTGAAGTTATGTACTATGCAGAGTTGCCAATAAAGCTACTTGAAGTCTACTCAAGCTTACCAGAGTGATACTTTACAAATTGGCGACGAGCGGCAACTCTGCAGAAACCCACGCAAAGAAGAAAGAAGGAGAGATTAAAAACAAAAAGAGGAAACTACTGAAGAGGATCGGAAGTATTATTAATCAATGAAGGATTACCTCAAGATATAAGGTGAGCCGACAGTTGAGGAACCATGGCGTGAGGTGGTGAATGGATTAAGAATAAGGCAATTAAAAATTTACAGCAAACGATTACCGTCGCGACAGGAGGCACGAGAGAGGAGTGACGTCAAAGTACTTGCAGGCGGTCGCGCGGCGAGATGCGTGAAACAGCTGTGACGTGCATTGGAGAGCTGGAAGAGTGCGCATGGTTTCGTACGTAGAGCGCGACAGACGTCTGGCGGCCATCATCGATTGGGAAAGAATGGCATAACGTAGTGACATCACAAGTAATCAGCGGCCATTTTAGTTGTGGAAATCGACATTTGAAGCGAAACGCATCAGAGAGACCAGAGAGCGTTTCATGCACATCGGTGATGTGCACACCAGATCGAATTTGAAGATATTTGAAGTGAGTACAGATTTGAAGATTTCATTTTTGAAGTGCGTACATTTACGGTGATGCGCACACCTGTGGCAATACTGAACTACTGAATTAAAGGTCAAGAAGATTCGTGTGTGCATTCATTACGGTGATGTGCATGCTGGTGGCATTTTAATTGAGAAAGATCGTAAATCAATATAAAATAAGTTAAGAGCATAAAAGCACAAGTTACTAACTTGTGTAACGATATATCTGTAAGAGACAGTAGTTAGTGACAGATTCCTTACCTTAGAATATCCCCAGGCGTCAGGCTGGATCCGGAAAGTTTTTGCGTAGCAGTACCCTTGCGCGTCGGTAGGCGGCGTCGTGCGGCTCCGCGTCCGTCGTCGGCGTCGTGATCGCCGGGATGACGTCGCGGGCAGTACTTAGACGCCGCCCCTGCGCGCTGACGTCAGTTCTGTACACAACTTTCCGCGCCAGGAACGCAGAGCCATGCAAGAAGCGGACATAGGTGTCTGAAAAATACTAGGGCCCTGAAAGGGATGTCCTTAACCCTAGAAATCAGTTCGCAGAACGGGGAGGATGGGTGGGCCGGTAAGGAATCTGT
Source organism: Calotriton arnoldi (assembly GCA_963921515.1). Taxonomy (NCBI): domain Eukaryota; kingdom Metazoa; phylum Chordata; class Amphibia; order Caudata; family Salamandridae; genus Calotriton; species Calotriton arnoldi. The sequence continues at coordinate 139,146 of CAWUFW010018490.1, forward strand.
CACTAACTACTGCCTCTTACAGATATATCGTTACACAAGTTAGTAACTTGTGCATCTGAAAGAGACACGTTAGTGACAGATTCCTTACCTTAGAATAGATACCCCAGCAATACCAACCCCGGTGGTGGGTCTGCGAACAAAGATCAGACAAGGAAGTCTCGGAGAACAGAACGGCCAAAGAAGCCGTCCCTCCGGACTTGGCTGTCAAGGCAGTAATGCTTGGTAAACGTGTGCAGCGAGGCCCACGTAGCTGCCTGACAGATATCCTGCAGAGGAACACCGCGGCCTAAAGCCGTGGTAGCAGCCGTTGCCCTGGTGGAATGGGCACGCAGCCCAACAGGAGGCTCCTTCTTAGCCAAAGAATAGCAGGCTTTGATACACAAGGTTACCCAGCGGGAGATGGTTCTCTTGTGCACCGCCCGACCCTTTTTGGCGCCCACGTAGCCAACAAAGAGCTAGTCATCCACCCGGAAGTGTTGTGTGCGGTTGATATAAAAGGAAAGCGCACGTTTTGGGTCCAGACGGTGGAGCCTCTCTTCCTCTCTGGAAAGATGCGGAGGCGGAAAGAAGGTGGGCAAAGTGATGGTCTGCACAATGTGGAAGGCAGTAACCACCTTTGGCAAGAAGGACGGACGCGTCCTAAGAACAACCTTGTCTGGATGAACAGACAGAAAGGGAGGTTTGCATGATAGAGCCTGGAGCTCACTCACCCGCCGAGCGGAGGTGATGGCCACCAGAAAGGCTGTCTTCAGAGTCAGAAGACGAAGAGGACAGTTATGTAGAGGCTCAAAGGGGTCGCACATGAGAAAGGTAAGAACCAAGTTCAAGTCCCACTGAGGCATCACAAACGGAACAGGAGGGAAGAGGTGTGTAATGCCTTTTAGGAACCTGTTAACAACAGGGGACTTGAAAAGGGAGGCCTGATCAGGAAGCCTGAGGAAGGCCGAGATGGCACAAAGATAGCCCTTGATGGTACCCAGGGCAGAACCCTGTTGGGCCAGGGAAATATGGAACAGAAGAACCTCAGAAAGAGGGGCAGAGAGGGGGTTCACAGCCTTTGCTGTGCACCATGCCACAAACTTGTTCCACCTGCAGGCGTATACCACCTTAGTGCAGGGACGCCTGGCTGCCAGAATCACATCACAAACTTCGAAAGGAATCAACTGCCGCCGCTCAATCTCCACGCAAGCAGGTGGAGGCTGGGCAGGTTCGGGTGGAGGACCGTCCCCTGCTGCTGCGACAGAAGATCCTCCCGAAGAGGCAGACGGATCGGGGGATCGACGCTCATACTGAGTAGCTCGGGATACAAAACTCTTCGAGCCCAGTCCGGAGCCACAAGGATGACTTGGGCCCGGTCGCGCCTGAATCTTCTTCAACACTCTGGGTAGAAGTGGTATAGGCGGAAAGGCGTACAACAGACCGCAACTCCACTCGCGACGAAAAGCGTCGCCGAGCGAGTGCCGCCTTGGAAATTCCAACGCGCAGAACTGATGACATTGCGCGTTTTCTTCGGTGGCGAATAGATCTAACCAAGGCTCTCCCCACTGCAGAAAGAGTCCTTGCGCCACTTCCGAGTGAAGACGCCATTCGTGATCCATCATGCACCTGCGGCTGAGTTCGTCCGCCCTGGCGTTCAGGGAACCTGCCAGGTGTTGAACCATCAGGAACATGCCCTGATGTTCCAGCCATGTCCAGAGACGCAGAGCCTCCTGACATAGGGTCCACAACCCTACCCCGCCTTGTTTGTTGCAGTACCACATGGCGGTGGTGTTGTCTGTGAACACCTGCACTACCTTCCCTTTGACAGAGGGAAGGAATGCCTTGAGTGCAAGTCGGATCGCCCGGAGCTCCAGAAGGTTGATATGGAGCCGGGACTCCGCCGGAGACCAGAGGCCTCTGATCTCCGCCTCTCCCATGTGACCGCCCCATCCCAGAAGGGACGCGTCCGTCACAACTGTGTGCTCTGGCTGGGGAAGGGAGAGGGATCTGCCCATGACCCATTGCCGGTTCGAGAGCCACCACTGCAACTGTTTTGCAGTCCCCTCCGAGATCTGGACGTGATCGGAAAGGTTGCCCTGGTGCTGCGCCCACTGGAACTTCAGGTCCCACTGCAGAGCCGGCATATGCCATCTGGCATGATCGACCAGCAGGATGCAGGAGGCCATGAGGCCCAGCAGCCTCAGGGTCATCCGTACCGAAACCCAGGATAAAGGCTGAAAGATCGGAATCATAGCCTGAATATCCCGGACTCGCCGTTCGGGAGGATAGGCCCGAAACTGCGTCGTGTCCAGAACTGCTCCGATGAAAAGGAGCTGTGGAGAAGGAATCAGATGCAACTTCGGCACATTGATGGAGAACCCCAGCGAGTGCAGGAGTTCGGCCGTAGTCTGGAGGTGGGAGACGACTGCCTGGGACGAGCCCGCCTTCAGCAGCCAGTCGTCGAGGTAGGGGAAGACTGGAACCCCTGCCCGGCGCAGATGAGCTGCGACCACCGCCATCACTTTCGTAGAACACCCGAGGGGGCACTTGTAAGGCCAAAGGGGAGCACGGTGAACTGAAAATGCTCGAGGCCTACCGTAGAACCGCAGGTAACGCCGGTGGGCCGGCAGGACGAGGATGTGAAATATAAAGCGTCCTGCAAGTCCAACGCTACCAACCAGTCTCCAGGGTCGAGGGCAGTCAAGACCTGAGCTAGGTGTGAGCATCTTGAGACTTCTCCTTCCGGAGGAAGCGATTTGACGTTCCGGAGGTCCAAGATAGGACGCATGTCCTCCTTGTCCTTTTTGGGCACCAGAAAGTAGTGGGAGTAGCAACCACGTCCTACTTCTGGGGTCGGTACATGCTCGATGGCCCTCTTGGCCAAGAGGGCCGTGACTTCCTTCTGCAGAAGCACCAAGTGATCCCCTGACATGCGGTGGAATTGAGGTGGCATGGCTGGGGGGGTGGTCTCGAAGGGGAGGGAGTAGCGCCTTCGGACAATGTCCAAGACCCACCTGTCCGAGGTGATGTCACGCCAGTGGTGAAGGTAGATGGCGGACCCTGCCTCCTACTGGCGTGCTGTGCACCTGAGAAAGGAAGGACTAGGAGGGCTTGGAGGCCGCGGATGGGGCGGAGTTGGTGGCCTGACCCGCATGCTGGTTGCCCGACCCGCCACGGCGGGAGCCACGTCCTCGGACACGCGAAGACGCTTGCTGCGCGGGCCGGTGGCTGGGCAGCGCACGTGACTGGGCACCCCTTCCGTGGCCACGAAAGGGGCGAAAAGCAGAGGTTAGCGGAGGGCGCACAGCAGAAAGGCCCAGGGACTTGGCAGTAGCCCGCGAGTCCTTAAAACGCTCCAGCGCATGGTCTGCTTTGGAACCAAAAAGACCGACTCCATCAAAGGGCATGTCCATGAGTGTATTCTGGACATCACCCGAGAAACCAGTCGTTCTCAGCCAGGCGTGGCGACGCAGCGCCACCGTCGTTGCAAGCGATCTGCCCAGCGAGTCGGCGGTATCAAGGCCACAACGTATGGTGTACTGTGCCGCATCCCTACCTTCCGCAATGGTGCGGGTAAGCAGTGTTTGGACCTCCTCAGAATACTGGGGCAAAACGGCCGCCACCGAATCCCACAGAGAGTGGGAATATCGGCCCAAAAGGCAAGCGGTGTTGACGGACCGCAAGCCAGCACTGGAGGAAGAAAAGGCCTTCTTCCCAAATTGGTCCAGGCGTTTGGATTCCCTATCCGGAGGGGCGGTAGGAAGGCGGTTTGGGAGGCAGAGGCTTGGACAACCAAGCTCTCGGGGGTGGGATGTTGAGAGAGAAACAATGGGTCGCCCGGAGCAGGGCGATGGCGTCGGGCCACGTTCCTATCCACAGGAGCCCCTGTGGTGGGCTTGGACCAGGTGCCCAAAAGAACGTCAGACAGTGCATCATTAAACGGCAGCAATGGCTCCGAGGAGGTAGCTGCCGGCTGAAGCCACTTCCGTCAGGAGGTTAGTCCTGACAGCCACAGTAGGCAATTGGAGGTGCAAGGCTCCAGCTGCTCTACGCAACACCGTTGCGAAATTTGCTCCCTCCTCCGTTGCCACGGAAGGAGGAGACAGCATGCCAGTGTCAGGGGAGGTGTCTAGACCACTGGCATCCCCAAGTTCCTCTGCCCAGTCCTGGTCATAGTCACACTGCTGTGTGAGAGGGTCATCCGACCCCTCCCAGCTCTCCTGGTCCTCCTCTGGTTCAAAATATGGAGGAGGGACATCTGGGACCCAATGTCTCATCGGCGCCGGGGCCGGCGTCGAGCGACGTCGGTCCGGCTCCATGTCCGGAACCGGAGAGAACCGGGGAACGACGCCGCCCGGAGCCCCGGGCGGCGTCAGGAACGGCACCGGGGACATCGGCGCCGGCGGAGGCGTGGTTAGGTCAACCGGCGTCGATCGGGGTTGCGGTACCAACGGAGCCGGGATCGAGGCCGGAGCCGAGGCCGGGATCAAGGCTGGCGGGACGGGCGACGCCGGGACCGGAGTCGTCGGCGACGCCGGAGCAACCCCATCAGGGCCTGCGGGGCCCGAAGGCGCACCGGAGGGACCTTGAGGCCCGAAGAGGCGGGCCATGGCCGACAGGAATTCCTGTATTTGGGCCGGAGTCGCACCCGAACCCGGAAAGGACGGGTAATGCGGGGGCGGCTCCACAGGTACGTCCGGAGCCGCGGGGCGGGGACGGTGCCGACAGGGGCCTCAGCCGAGTCGCGAGACCGGCGAGGCGAAGTCTGAGAGCGATGATGCTTCTTAGACTTTTTGTGCTTCGACTTACCCGAGGAGTGCGAAGACTTGGACTCCGACGACCGGCGGGGGCTCCGCGACCGACCCCTCGACCTCTCACGGGACCGGGGCTTGGTGCGGCGCGGAGCCGACTGCCGGACCTCGAGGAGCTTTCGAGACCGCTCTCGCAAAGCCTTCGGGTGTAAGGCCCGGCAGTCAGGGCATGACTTCGTGTCGTGGTCTCGGCCGAGACAGTAGAGACACTAAGTGCGGGTCTGTGATCGACATCATTCGACCACAGGCTCCGCATGGCTTGAAGCCGGGCATCCCTACCGACACCTAGGAGTCGAGAAGACTCGAAAAGAAACAGTGAAAAAATCACCCAAAATTTAGTCAAAAATTGACTAGGGCACTGCTCTTCCCGGATCTGCGCTTACTGGCACGGAAAAAAGAAGAACTGACGTCAGCGCGCAGGGTCGGCGTCTAAGTACTGCCCGCGACGTCATCCCGGCGATCACGACACCAACGACGGACGCGGAGCCGCACGACGCCGCCTACCGACGCGCAATGGTACTGCTACGCAAAAACTTTCCGGATCCAGCCTGACGCCTGGGGATATTCTAAGGTAAGGAATCTGTCACTAACGTGTCTCTTTCAGATTCAAACGTTAGGACTCAACTATTGCACCTTACCAGAGTTTTTAACTTCTATGAATTGTTTTTTTTTTTTCCTTTAATGTTTTTATTGTAATGCAATGGTTTTAATTAACTTATGCAAATAAATTCAATTCATTCATTCAGGAGAGCGAAGTCAAGATCTTCCAACAGTGACTCTAGGGCCATCCGATTAAATCATCTAAAGTAAGAGGATAAGGGATACCACTGGGGAAGGAGGAAACCTGGTTGCATCAGCCTGTCAAAACGGTTGAACTGAGGAGGGGAGGGGGTAGTAAGGTTTCGCTTATTTTCCCTGGGCCTGCAACAGAATTTGTGTGTAGTTACACTGGTTAGGTGGAATCGTCATGGGAGCACCCACTCCCTTGAGTGGGCCTTGGGTGCACCCAAGCACTAAACTTACAGTGAGTTTGGATGGAGAGCGACCACTCACTCACCCTGGGGTATGGGAGTTGGGATGTTAGCAGTTTTTTTTTGTTGAGAAGGATGTTCAGTCATATATCAGGCAACAATATGCTATGGGTCAATGAGGGACCATCGCTTCTCGAGGAGAAGAAAACATTGGAGAGGGATGGACACTGGTGTAGGAAAGTGGGTTTCTGTTGCAGTAACCCCCCCCACGTTTTGCCTGATAACTGATGCACTTTTCCTTGGTGTGCCCTGGGTCCCTGCCAATCAGGTACCCAGGGCCTGTGTTCCTTCCCTAAAACTGCATTACAGCCTAAACCCAATTGGCCTCTCTGGCCACAGGTAAGCCCCTGGTAAATGGTACCCTAGGTACCCAGGGCACTGTGACCAGAGAAGGCTTCTAAGGGCTGCAGCACTTATTGTGCCACCCTTGGAGGCCCTGTACCCTGACACACACACTGCCCTTGCAGGCTGAGTGTCTTGGTGCAGAACAAAACAGAGAGTCGACATGGCACACATCCCTGTGTGCCATGCCCACTAAACACACTGCCCTGGCATACCTCAGTCACCCCTTTGGCTGGGTGCCCTATGCCAGTGGTGAGGGTACAGGTGCATGAGCCCTGTGCCCCTACAGTTCCCAGGTCCATTCCTGGGCACTCGTAAGTGCAGTGCTGCCATTCCGAGTATATGGTGCTGGGAGGTCGTCAGCACGAACTCCACAGCACCATGATGGCTGCACTGAAGACTGAGAAGTTTGGTATCAAGCTTCTCAGCACAGTAAGCCCACACTGATGCTAGTGTGGGATTTACTGTAAAATGCACGACAGAGGGCAACTTAGAGTTGCCCCCTGAACCTAACCTACAATCCACGTCTTGTCTGAGGGGCTGCCTAGGCTGCCACACAGCAGACATGTTGCTGGACCCCTGGGTAGAGAGCCATCCGGCTCTCCCGGGCCTGCAACAATTCACGTCCTGGGCTAGGTGCTAGGCCTCCCCCCAGGATGGGCAGGGGGAAGCTTCCAGAGGCATTCCGCCTTTGTGAGCTTCCCCAGACCACTTGCTGTACTCAGCAACTGGTCCCCACCGGTTCTTCCCCCATCCTGGCGGGAAGACTGGCGGGAAACACCAAGGGAGGAAAGGGGGTGTGCCACCCTCTGCCAACCCCACCCCTCAGGTGGGGGAGGCGAGAGTGTAGCACATCTCCGGGCTCTCGCCATCTTGAAGATGGGGAGCCCTGCCCAATCAGGACTAGGCTCCTGCCCCCTCCCACAGGAGAGTGGCAGGATAGGGGTGTACCCATCCCAGGGCAGGGACCCATTGGTCCCTGCCCTTTACCTACCTGTAATGCCCTAAATCTAGTATTTAGGGGCACCCTGAACCTTCATTCCTCAGATTCCCGCAACCTAAGAAGAAAAAGGACGAAAGAAGACGCCCAGCAGAGGAGACTGCAGAGAACAACTGACTTGGCCCCAGCCCTACCGGCCCGTCTGCAGTTTCCAGAGATCCTGCGCCAAAAATAGTCTTGTCCTCAGCCAGCGACCTCCAGAACCCCGGGGAGGACTGACTGCCTTCAACAAAGACCGGATCTCCTGTGAACAGCAGCTCTGTTCAAAAGAAACACCAAACAAAGACTCCGAGCCTGCTGAGGAAAAAGAAACCCGACGCCTGGAACCACCACTGCACCCGTCGCCTACAGCCCGAGTTCAAGTGGCCCGCCGGTCCCAGCGAGGTCCCCCAGCTCTCCAGAGTCCGAGTCCACCGTGGGTTGACCCCTCCAGGACTCCCAGACGTCGCCTGCAGCCTCTGCACGGAGACCCTCCCAACCGCGAGTGGCCCGGTACAGGTGAAATCCGACCTCAAAGACACCCCTGCATCCAGCCGCCCTGCGCCCTGGAGAAAGGAACCAGCGAGGTGCACCTACGTCCCCGAGCCCTCCAACTTACCTGCCCAGCTGTTGGTTCCTCCTGGAAGTCTTCCTGGACCGAGCCTGCAGCTGAAAACCAAAACCGAAAATCTCCATTGAAATCAACAGGGCACCCGACCTCAAACAGCACCCTGCACCCGGCCGCCCTAGTGCCGCTGAGGGTGCCCCTTCTGTGCTAACGTGGTCCCCAACGTGCCCTGAGCTTAACCCTAGGAGCTTTGCTCCCACAACCCAGTGGCCTGCTTGCCAGCCGCCACCCACCGGAGTCCCCCTATCCTCCATAGGATAACATTGGGCCTCAACACTCTGCACCCGGCCGCCCTAGAGCCGCTGAGGGGGCAACAACAGTGCATCACTGACCCTGGGAGACCCCCGAGTCTAACCCCAGAACCCTAACTCAAAAGACCGACTACTTACCTCGAAACCGATAACTCATTTTTCCTCATAGGATAACATGGACACTTTTTCTTCCAAAAAGTTTCTAAGTGTCAACTTTTGAAATACAAGAATATTCTTTAAAAATCGTACAACTACAAAAACGTAATTACTTACCTGTTTTAAGTAAATGTCCCAGTGCTGAATCTAGGAGTCCAGCACTGGATTACAAAAGTAACGTTAAAGTAACTTACCGGCGAATTGAATTTCCTTCCATAGCGTAACATTGACTGGTTTCACTTGGAAATTCTTCTAAGTGTCGAGTTTTGAGACTTTAAAATATTCACCTAAAATCAGCCGAATTACGAAAACGAATTTACTCACCTGCTATCAGGAGAGATCCCAGTGCTGGATCTTGGTGCCCAGCACTGACCCTAAAAAGTAATCATAACTGTACTTACCGGTAACTTGAATTTCCTTCCATAGGATAACATTGCCTGGTTTTTGCTGAAAAAGTTTCTAAGTGTTGATTTTGCAAACTTACAAATATTCGTTAAAAATCGCCTGTATAACAAAAACACATTCTTTCAACTGTTTATAGGAGATGCACCAGTGCTGGATCCAGGATCCAACACGGAGTAAGAAAAAGTAACGATAACACTACTTACCTGCTAAGTGAATTTCCTCCCATAGGATAACATTGGTGATTCTATGTGAAAAAGTTTCTAAGTGCCAACTTTTAAAATACAATAATATTCCTTAAAAATCACAACTGTAACCAAAACGTTTTTACTCAACTGCTTACAGGAGATGTCCCAGGACTGAATCTAGGATCCAGTCCTGTGGTTAGAAAAAGTAATCCAAAAGTAATCTATTGCATTTAACTAGAAATTCCCATTGAGCTCAATGTATAATTGTGTTTAAAATTGTGTTGCCTATTGCAACAACTGTAACTATTGCATTCAAAAGGCTATTGCCTATTGAAAGTATTTACCTAAAGCATCTCATTCTGAGAAAGTACATTTTGATACCTATTGTTGGTTCTAAAATAAAACAAGCATATATTTTTATATACAAACCATTGGCCTAGAGTTCAGTTCTTAAGTGTGTGGCTTAATTTGCTGACTGAGTGTGTACAACAAATGCTTTACACTGTCCTCTGATACTGCCTTACTGCTCGACCAAGCTACCACTTTAGAGTGTAAGGTTATATCTAACTTTAGCCTCTGCCAAACCTCTGGGGACTGTGGACTCTGTGCACACTGAACCTTACTTTGGTTCAGTATATACAGAGCCACTTTCTTACAACTGGGTTATACACAAGGCACATCAATGGCTACCCCATGACTTACAGGGTCCTCTCAGGGAACATCAGGAGGATGCACACTATGTATAAGAGGTATAAGGTATTCTCTTACTTAAACAGATGGGGGTTCCACATTGCTCTCTTACAGGAGACTAACCTACTGGCCAAAGAGGGAGCTGCCCTATAGCGTAGATGGAGGGTCAGGTATACTACACCTCCTACTCGGCGTATGCCAGAGGAGTGCTGGTTAGGATTAGACCAGGTGTCCCCATTCAGCACACAGAAAATGTAATAGACACGGAGGGCAAGTATATAGTGGTAACGGGCAGGCTGGACGGCCGAGATGTGGCTATAATAGATATATATGGTCCTAATATAGAGCAGGGAGCTCTCCTGACAGGGCTGTCGGGACCCCTGGCACCCGTACCTGATCCACTGAACGATTATGTGGGGGATTTCAATTGCGTAGCTGGCCCACATGTGGATCGCTCACACCCCCCACTGAGGGACTCACCGCCACACCGCACAGCAAGCGTCTTCACTGGCTAGCAGGCTAGATGAAGATTAAGAGATGCATGGAGGAGCATGCACCCACCAACACAAGACTACTCCTTCTCTCATCTCCATGAGCTGCATGTACAACTTGACACATTTTTATGTGCCCCACACATCCATAGTCTGGTCTACAAAGTAGAATACTTGGCCTGTAAAATATCGGACCACCATCCGGTCCTTCTACAGCGGAGGGAGGAGACTCCCCATCCGGGCATACCTACCTGGAGGCTCAAGCCGGAATCCCTGGAGGACCAGGTGTACCTAGAGGAGATCAGGGAACATATTGTACACTATTCTGAGGATAACACTAACACGGCATCCTCCACACAAGTAGAGTGGGACACATTTAAGGCAGTAATAAGGGGCCGATGCATTGTGGCGTCAATGGGGGTTCGGTGCACTTTACTGACGGAGATAGAGGAGGGGGACGGAACCTGAGGGACATGGGAAAGCAAAGGCCAGGACACCCTGAGATACAGCAGCCCCTATTAGAAGCTAAAGAGAAAGTGGATGTGCAATCCAAAGACTGCGCAGCTTTGACTATAAGCGGTACATGGCGCAAGCTCATGCAGAGAAGGATCGCAACGGCTCCCTTTTGGCTTGGTATGCAAATCCAACCAAGCGGGGCTCGGCCATAGTGGAGATTGAGGATGAGATGGGACTCTGACAGTATAGACAGGGCGAGATTAATCAGAAGTCCTTTCAATATTATGCCTCCTTCTACAGGAACTCAGATGGACATGATAGGGGAGCGATACAGGACTTTCTGACACCATTGCCCCTCTGCCCGCCTTACAGTCGATGAGGCGGAGACATTGGTTGCAGCCATTATGATACAGGAAGTTAAAGCAGCGATCAAGTTACTACCTAAGGGTAAAACCCCAGGTACAGACGAGTTCCCGTGCAGGTTTACACAGCATACATGGAGGAGTTGGCCCCTAAATTAGTGGAATTGTCTGAGATGGCTAGAGCTGCAGACTCTCCCTGGTACTACACCGGAGGTCCTGTTTGTACCGCTCCTAAAAACTGGGCAAACCACCGTTTGACTACAGAGCATACAGACTGCTGTCAATGCTCAACTTAGATTTTAAATATTGAGCAGAATATAGGCCACAAGACTCCTTTCATTCATAACTAAACTGGTACATCCACACCAAACGGGATTCATCCCGGGCCGCAATACGGCACTTAATATACAGCAACTCTTGTCGATACTTGAAGCCTATGATCACAATGGGGGGATGCGGCTGTCTTTGGAATAGACATAGAAAAAGCTTTAGACAGCCTTGATTCGAGTTTCCTATATGAGGTAATTATCAGGTGCATTTGGGGAAGGTTTCCTAGCGTGGGTTAAATTGCTAAATGCAGATCCTTTGGCCAGGGTCCGGACAGGCCGAACAATATCTGAGTGATACAAGGTAGAGGGGGGACACAACAGGGCTGTCCCCTCTCCCCAATGTTCTTTGCATTGGCTAGGGAGCCCCTGGCCAGCCTGGCTAGAACTGGGAGCAGATACCAGGGCATAAGAATAGGGAGGCACCACCATCACATTGCGCTATACACAGACACATACTGATCTTCCTGCGCAATGTAGGAGATGACTTGGAGGGAGCTCGGGTAATGATGAAGGAGTTTGGGACACTGCCCGTACTCAAACTTAATTGGCAGAAATCTACTATTCCCAACTGCGGGAGGGCGTGACACGCCGGCGAGCCTGGGGGCCCTGCAGCTGGAGCTTCGGTCCTGGCATATCTGGGGGTCAAGATTTTCCATTCTCCGACAGACTTGCTAGAGGGAATGTGGGGCCAGCCATCAGGTCACTGAAAACCAATATAGACGTCTGGAGGGCATTGCCCTTGTCAGTGGTGGGAGAATAGCGCTTCTGAAAACGGTGGCACTCGCTAGGGTATTGTACTTCTTCGTAACCCTTTCCATATGGATCTCGAGAGCTCGATTCGTAGAGCTGGGCTCCTTGATCATAACATTTACCTGGGAGACAGGCCGAAAGAGGGTGGCCTATTCCAATTTAAAAACGCCCAATTTATGATGGAGAACTGGCAGTCCCAGACTTCAAGACTTATTACCTAGCAGGACAATTGCAATGGCTCAAGTGGTGTCTGGCAGGTCGACAGGCGCAGGATCAAATGGTGGGGCCTTTTGTCCCAGAGCTAGATGTGCTGAAGAGTGTTGCTGAGGGTGGGCAGCGTTCAACCAGATGCCACCGGTGAACTCCAGGAACTGACACGCTGCTGGCATAGGTGTCTTCAGAACACACCTATGCTAATTAAGCTACATAGGGATATGAAGGCGGTCGTTCAGTTTAACATGGATGTTTCCTGTACAAGCCCTTTTCTTTTGAGGAGTGGTATTAGGCAGGGATGTATAATGGTGCTGGGACCCAAAAAGACCAAGTTAAGATCTTTCAATGTACAGGGCCATAGTCTGTCAATGGTGCAGGTGTACACCTACTTAGGAGAGATTTTTGATGACTGGAATATGTGGGCCCGCTACTTAAAGCTAAGAAACTAGCTCTCTCAAAAACATTAGCCACACTCTTCTCTTTCAATAATCCATTGAAAGCCCTGATTAATATTTACCTGGTCAAATCTGTCCCAGTAGCTACTTATGGTAGTGATGTATGGCTATCAAGCTGAGGGAACTCCACTTGGCCGAAAATGGCTTTTGTAGGTGCTTACTGGCGGTTCCATCTGCAAACCCTGTTTTTATGGTCCATGAGGAACTTGGGTTGCCCTATCTTTCAGACTCTATTGCATGCTGTCCCCTAATTAGATGGCTTAACATCTGGGTATGACTGGAAAACCATCTTGGCAGAGAAATAATTAAGGGTTGTCTGAAGCTTGATGGGTGGGGGTCAATCAAAAGGTTGATATACATTAGGGACACCGTTCCTAGGTTAGGCAGGCCTTATCTGTTTGACTCGCCCTCTTCCATCTCTAAAGCTGACATTGGCTGGACCAGGGACAACTTTTTGCAATGGAGGTCATATGAGAGGAAAGCTATTGAGTAGGAAAAACCCATGGTTCGTGGCTATGCACTGATCCAAACAGGTCCTGCCATTGAGCCCTATTTGCTCACCACTATTAATGTTTAACACAGATTTCTCCTCACTAGATTCAGGTTTGGCCAGTTCCACATGTTGTTATTCTTTCCCAAACCTTCTGTCTGGTGTACAAAGTTAAGTGCAAACACAAGGAGATGATGGACGGAGCGCTGAAACTTTCAGACACTCACCCCCAGTCACAGATCTGGGTTGAATCCATCATCGTTCTTTAGCTCACTTCGCCACCTCAGTTCTCCTTGTGTTTGCTTTGTACAAAGTTAAGTCCCTGTACTTATGACAACTTTTCCCCCAAGGTCCTATTGCACTTTGTTTTTTTGTTGTTGTTTTTTATGAGACCCCCAGAAGGATGTTTTTAATTTCATCACTGAAAACTTTGCACTTTGTTCAAGTAAAGCCTGGCTTAATGTACCTACAGTCACTCCTGGACGCATATTCCACGTATGTTATAGCTTGCTTTCTTGCCTCATCTTGAGGTTAAGAAAGTTGTTTGAATTTTTATGTTCCTATTGATATAAGCGGTTTATCGTCAAAGTACTTGGAATGCTTTTATTCTTTGTGTGAATTACTGTATGTATTTTTTTTATATTTCTTTTACTTTTATGGTCTTATTTGGACCGAATAAAGTTACTTTTGACTTTGACTAGCAGGCAAGTGGGACCAGCAGGATTAACGAGACCAAGAATACAAGAAGCCTCAGAACTGTCCGTGCTGGAACCCAGGATTGAGCCTAAAACTTTGGTATAATAATCTGAATGTCCAGGATTTGCTGCAGTGGCAGAAAAGTCTTGAAAGCCACTGTGTCCAGGATGGCCTCTATGAAGAGAAGGCTCTGTGTAGATGTCAGATAGGACGTTGGCACGCGGAGGAAAAAGAATGGTGAAAGGAGGGTGGCCGTCATTTGTAGATGGTAAGCAACTAACTCCAGCAAGCCTGTCTGCAGCTGCCAGTTGTCGAGATATGGGAATATATGTATCCCCGTTCTGTGAAGATGGACTACAAACACCGACATCACCTTAGTAAACATATAAACACCTGAGGGGAAGAGGTGAGGCCGAAAGGTAGGCCGACATACTGGAAGTAGTCTGATCCCACCACAAACCGAACCATCGGTAGGACTGCAGGATGAGCACATGAAAATATGTGTTCTGCAGGTCCATGGACACTATCCAATCTCCTGCATCCAGAGGCACAAAGGACTTGGGCCAGGGTCAGCATATTGAACTTGTCCTTCAGCAAGAAGGTGTTCAAAGGGCAAAGAGCCACTACAAATTAATGTGAGCAGCACTCCTTGCCTTTCTCTACCTTCTGGACCTTTCTAGGGCCCCTTTAGCCAAAAGTGATTGAACATCCTGCAGAAGGTGGACGGCATGATCCGCTGAAGTTTGAGAGAAAAGTGAAAGGCAGGGTGTAAACTCACTGAAGAATCTGCAACACTACATTACCATGGCAAGGGAAATCAAAGTGGCTTTGCTGCAGTTGTAGCGGGCAGGAGGAAGAGGAAGACTTGTGTTCTTTGTGGTGTCCACAACTTTTGTTACCATTACGTCCTCTGGAGCCATGAAACAGCTGTACTGGATGTTGTATGAGTTGCAAGGGTTGCCTCTGACAGTATTTATGGGTTAGCTAGGGGGTTTGTGGTGAAGGGTGGATTTGTAGGGGGTCCTGGTGGGGAGTCCAACTCTATCGCAGGGGAAGTGTCAAATCAACTGGCATTCTGGAGGTCTAAATAAAGGCCAGCATTGCTATAATGAAGGGAGAGTAAATTATCTACCCACTCATCATTATCTTTATCATGAGCAACATTTTGAAGCCCATGAAGGACATTAGAATCCAATCTAAGCAAGTTCTTCAGGCCTTTGATAATACTGGTGTCAAAGGAGAAGAGGAGGATCCTCCAAGCTTGAAGGCTGAGCCTTGATGATCTCACAACCAGACATAGGCCTGGCATGGCTCGAGACTGGCTCCACTTCCAATACAGGCATCAGAACCAGATCCACTGCAGGGATCAGGGCTTGTGCTGGGGCACTTGTAAGTGAGGAGGGCTCCGGCATAGGAGTACAGGCATGGGCCAGCACCAGCAAAGAGCTAAGACAAGGACGCACTGGGTCTATCAGCGCCGGGCCAAACCAGCAGGGGGAAATCTAATTAACAGCCCCAACAGTTCCATGTGGCTAAGAGGCAACCCAGAGGGAACTAGAATCATCCTGAAGAGTTGCAGTATGCGTTCCCTCCCCCCGCAGTCTGTCTGCTGTGTGGGTCGACGATGGCTAGGGGAATTCAGGAAGGGCCAGGACCAGCATTGGGACAGACTAGGAGTCTGACAATGGCGCTAGGTTGGGGTCCTTGAACAGCAAGTAGGGGAGGAGTCCCACTTCAACTTCTTGTGCGGCTGGTCTTTAAACTTAGCCTTCGACTTGCCCGAAGGGAGCATGACTGGGACCTAAAGTGGGAATAGGTCCTCAAGTTGGAGCAAGTCATGGAGCATTTGTAGTGTAACCTACCTCTTTTTTGTTGTCCTCTGCAAGGTATAATTTCGGCTCCCACATCTTGATGGCCTTCTGGTGCATCAGGGAGACAATGACTTCGAGTTGTGCCTCAATTCTAGACACCACATGCAGACATGGCGTGACTATGTGGCCGATATCTGCTTCCTGCAGTCACAGCATGGTTTGAACCTTGTGTATTTTTGGGGAGACAATTCCCCAGCACACTGTCTTTTTCTGTAAGAAAATTTGGTGTTGGTGAAAAACCCATCATGAAGGGAGGTGAGCTCCAGATCTGCATTTAAAGGTGCAGAAAGAACAACTGAAGTCCTCACACAGGGACATACGACTGCGTGTGGTCACTTGCAGAGACAGTGTGAGGTTGCTGCGAAACCTGATAGCACTACCTGTTATCGTATGGGAGCAATTGCTACAAAACATTTCTGATTCATTATGTGAGCTGGGGACATGCAAAAGTTGAGGAACCTGTGGTAGATGTAGCCATCAGAAAGAGAAATTCACAACAGATTGGTGCTGTACGAGACTTATGTGGTAATTGTAATAAGCACTGGCAGGGTTATAGAGGACATTAAGTGAATTTCACATTACGTTATTTTTTTTATTTTTTTTTAAACAGATTTTATTGATTTTTCAGTAGTCATGTTTAAACATCACACAAATACGATTGGGATTACTCATAGGTCTCAACCTACATCTTAAAGTAGTTAAACACAGTAATCTCAGGATATACAGCTATAATCGACCATCAGTTCCTCTAATGAGCAAGAAATAATGTCCATCATAGTCCCAGGTTGATCTCTAACCCTAGCCCTTTAGTGCTTTGCAGCGCATGTTATCAGTAATGAATCTCCTCGAGGTTCTACTTCTCAATCAATGCCCCAACAGAGTTCCCTCCCACCCAACCCCAACTTCCACCCTCCCCACCCCCCAGGCATGTCGCTTTATTCTCAAATCCACCTCATGTGGGCGTTTGTCGATCCAACAGTACACAGTACGTTCTATTCCACCCAATCTGATCTGCTGGGAAAGCAGTGTGGGGTGCTTGCTGCACAAGTTACTAACTTGTGTAACGATATATCTGTAAGAGACAGTAGTTAGTGATAGATTCCTTACCTTAGAATATCCCCAGGCGTCAGGCTGGATCCGGAAAGTTTTGCGTAGCAGTACCCTTGCGCGTCGGTAGGCGGCGTCGTGCGGCTCCGCGTCCGTCGTCGGCGTCGTGATCGCCGGGATGACGTCGCGGGCAGTACTTAGGCGCCGCCCCTGCGCGCTGACGTCAGTTCTGTACACGACTTTCCGCGCCAGGAACGCAGAGCCATGCAAGAAGCTGACACAGGTGTCTGAAAAATACTAGGGCCCTGAAAGGGATGTCCTTAACCCTAGAAATCAGTTCGCAGAACGGGGAGGATGGGTGGGGCGGTAAGGAATCTATCACTAACTACTGTCTCTTACAGATATATCGTTACACAAGTTAGTAACTTGTGCATCTGAAAGAGACACGTTAGTGATAGATTCCTTACCTTAGAATAGATACCCCAGCAATACCAACCCCGGTGGTGGGTCTGCGAACAAAGATCAGACAAGGAAGTCCTGGAGGACAGAACGGCCAAAGAAGCCGTCCCTCCGGACCTGACTGTCAAGGCAGTAATGCTTAGTAAACGTGTGCAGCGAGGCCCACGTAGCTGCCTGACAGATAACCGGCAGCGGAACACCGCGGCCCAAGGCCGTGGTAGCAGCCGTTGCCCTGGTGGAATGGGCACGCAGCCCAACAGGAGGCTCCTTCTTAGCCAAAGAATAGCAGGTCTTGATGCACAAGGTAACCCAGCGGGAGATGGTCCTCTTGTGCACCGCCCGACCTTTTTGGCGCCCACGTAGCCAACAAAGAGCTGGTCATCCACCCGGAAGTGTTTCGTGCGGTCGATATAGAAGGAGAGCGCACGTTTTGGGTCCAGACGGTGGAGCCTCTCTTCCTCTCTGGAAGGATGCGGAGGCGGAAAGAAGGTGGGCAAAGTGATGGTCTGCCCAATGTGGAAAGCAGTAACCACCTTTGGCAAGAAGGACGGACGCGTCCGAAGAACAACCTTGTCTGGATGAACAGACAGAAAGGGAGGTTTGCAGAAAGAGCCTGGAGCTCACTCACCCGCCGAGCGGAGGTGATGGCCACCAGAAAGGCTGCCTTTAGAGTCAGAAGACGAAGAGGACAGTTATGCAGAGGCTCAAAGGGAGCGCACATTAAAAGGTAAGAACCAAGTTTAAGTCCCACTGAGGCATTACAAACGGAACAGGAGGGAAGAGGTGAGTAATGCCTTTTAAGAACCTGTTAACAACAGGGGACTTGAAAAGGGAGGGCTGATCAGGGAGCCTGAGGAAGGCCGAGATAGCACAAAGATAACCCTTGATGGTACCCAGGGCAGAACCCTGTTGGGCCAGAGAAAGAAGGAACAGAAGGACCTCAGAAAGAGGGGCAGAAAGGGGATTCACAGCCTTTGCTGTGCACCATGCCACAAATTTGTTCCACCTGCAGGCGTATACCACCTTAGTGGAGGGACGCCTGGCTGCCAGAATCACATCACAAACTTCGGGAGGCAAGTCGAAAGGAATCAACTGCCGCCGCTCAGTCTCCACGCAAGCAGGTGTAGACTGGACAGGTTCGGGTGGAGGACCGTCCCCTGCTGCTGCGACAGAAGATCCTCCCGAAGAGGCAGACGGATCGGGGGATCTATGCTCATATTGAGTAGCTCGGGATACCAAACTCTTCGAGCCCAGTCCGGAGCCACAAGAATGACTTGGGCCCGGTCGTGCCGAATCTTCTTCAACACTCTGGGTAGAAGTGGTATAGGCGGAAAGGCGTATAACAGACCGCAACTCCACTCGCGACGAAAAGCGTCGCCGGCGAGTGCCGCCTTGGAAATTCCAACGCGCAGAACTGATGACATTGCGCGTTCTCTTCGGTGGCGAATAGATCTAACCAAGGCTCTCCCCACTGTAGAAAGAGTCCTTGCGCCACTTCCGAGTGAAGACGCCATTCGTGATCCATCATGCACCTGCGGCTGCAGGTTCGTCCGCCCTGGCGTTCAGAGAACCTGCCAGGTGTTGAACCATCAGGAACATGCCCTGATGTTCCAGCCATGTCCAGAGGCGCAGAGCCTCCTGACAAAGGGTCCAAGACCCCACCCCGCCCTGTTTGTTGCAGTACCACATGGCGGTGGTGTTGTCTGTGAACACCTGCACTACCTTCCCTTTGACAGAGGAAGGAATGCCTTGAGTGCAAGCCGGATCGCCCGGAGCTCCAGAAGGTTGATATGGAGCCGGGACTCCGCCGGAGACCAGAGGCCTCTGATCTCCGCCTCTCCCATGTGACCGCCCCATCCCAGAAGGGACGCGTCCGTCACAACTGTATGCTCTGGCTGGGGAAGGGAGAGGGATCTGCCCATGACCCATTGCCGGTTCGAGAGCCACCACTGCAACTGTTTTGCAGTCCCCTCCGAGATCTGGACGTGATCGGACAGGTTGCCCTGGTGCTGCGCCCACTGGAACTTCAGGTCCCACTGCAGAGCCCGCATATGCCATCTGGCATGATTGACCAGCAGGATGCAGGAGGCCATGAGGCCCAGCAGCCTCAGGGTCATCCTTACCGAAACCCAGGATAAAGGCCGAAAGATCGGAATCATAGCCTGAATATCCCCGGACTCGCCGTTCGGGAGGATGGGCCCGAAACCGCGTCGTGTCCAGAACTGCTCCGATGAAAAGGAGCTGTGGAGAAGGAATCAGATGCGACTTCGGCACATTGATGGAGAACCCCAGCGAGTGCAGGAGTTCGGCCGTAGTCTGGAGGTGGGAGACGACTGCCTGGGGCGGGCCCGCCTTCAGCAGCCAGTCGTCGAGGTAGGGGAAGACTGAAACCCCTGCCCGGCGCAGATGAGCTGCGACCACCGCCATCACTTTCGTGAACACCCGAGGGGCACTGGTAAGGCCAAAGGGGAGCACGGTGAACTGAAAATGCTCGGGGCCTACCGTGAACCGAAGGTAACGCCGGTGGGCCGGCAGGACGAGGGATGTGGAAATACGCGTCCTGCAAGTCCAACGCTACCAACCAGTCTCCAGGGTCGAGGGCAGTCAAGACCTGAGCTAGGGTGAGCATCTTGAACTTCTCCTTCCGGAGGAAAGCGATTGACGTTCCGGAGGTCCAAGATAGGACGCATGTCCTCCTTGTCCTTTTTGGGCACCAGAAAGTAGTGGGAGTAGCAACCACGCCCTACTTCTGGGGTCGGAACATGCTCGATGGCCCTCTTGGTCAAGAGGGCCGTGACTTCCTTCTGTAGAAGCACCAAGTGATCCCCTGACATGCGGTGGAATTGAGGTGGCATGGCTGGGGGGGTGGTCTCGAAGGGGAGGGAGTAGCCCCTTCGGACAATGTCCAAGACCCACCTGTCCGAGGTGATGGTGCGCCAGTGGGGAAGGTGATGGCGGACCCTGCCCCCTACTGGCGTGCCGTGCACCTGAAAGGAGGGACTAGGAGGGCTTGGAGGCCGCGGACGGGTTGGAGGTGGTGGCCTGACCCGCACGCTGGTTGCCCGATCCGCCACGGCGGAATCCACGTCCTCGGCCACGCGAAGACGCCTGCTGCGCGGGCCGGTGGCTGGGCTGCTGACGTGAAGGGGCGCCCCTACCGTGGCCACGATAGGGGCGAAAAGCAGAAGGCAGCGGAGGGCGTGTAGCAGAAAGGCCCAGGGACTTGGCAGTAGCCCGTGAGTCCTTAAAGCGCTCCAACGCATGGTCTGCTTTGGACCCAAAAAGACCGACTCCATCAAAGGGCATGTCCATGAGAGTATTCTGGACATCCCCTGAAAAACCAGTGGTTCTCAGCCAGGCGTGGCGTCGGAGCGCCACCGTCGTTGCAATCGACCTGCCCAGCGAGTCGGCGGTGTCAAGGCCACAACGGATAGTGTATTTGGCCGCATCCCTTCCTTCCGCAATGGCGCGGGAAAGCAGTGCCTGGACCTCCTCAGGGCACTGGGGCAAAACATCCGCCACCGAATCCCACAGAGAGTGGGTATATCGGCCCAAAAGACAAGCGGTGTTAACGGACCGCAAGCCAGCACTGGAGGAAGAAAAACCTTTCTTCCCAAACTGATCCAGGCGTTTGGATTCCCTATCCGGAGGAGCGGTAGGGAAGGCGGTTTGGGAAGCGGAGGCTTGGACAACCAAGCTCTCAGGAGTGGGGTGGACAGAAAGAAACAGGGGGTCGCCCGGAGCGGGGCGATGGCGTCGTGACACGTTCCGATCCACAGGAGCCCCTGTGTTGGGCTTGGACCAGGCGCCCAAAAGAACGTCCGTGAGGGCGTCGTTAAACGGCAGCACAGTCTCCGCAGAGGAGGCTGCCGGCTGAAAGCACCTCTGTCAAGATGTTAGGCTTGACCGTCAAAGTAGGGAGCTGGAGACGTAAGGCCCCAGCAGCCCTACGCAACACCGTGCCAAAATTGGCCCCCTCCTCCGTAGCCACGGGAGGAGACAGCATGCCAGTGTCAGGAGAAGTATCCAGACCACTGGCCTCCCCTAGACTCTCTGTCCAGTCCTCATCATACTGACAGTTGCGTGTCAGAGGGTCATCAGACCCCTCCCAGTCCTCCTGGTCCTCCTCTGGTTCAAAATAAGGAGGAGGAGGGACATTTGGGACCCAAGGTCCCATCGGCGCCGGAGCCGGCGTCGAGCGACGTCGCTCCGGGTCCAAGTCCGGAGCCGGAAGGAACTGGGGGACGACGCCGCCCGGAGCCCAGGGCGGCGTCGAGAGCGGCACCGGAGACATCGGCGCCGGCGGAGGTGTCGTGAGGTCGACCGGCGTCGATGGGGGTTGTGGAGCCGGGATCGAGGCCGGGGCCGGAGCCGGAGCCGGGATCGAGGCTGGAGGCTCGGGCGGCGCCGGGGCCGGAGCCGCCGGCGGCGCCGGATCAACCCCATCAGGGCCCGCGGGGCCCGAAGGCGCACCGGAGGGGCCTGAAGGCCCGAAGAGGCGGGCCATGGCCGACAGGAACTCCTGTACCTTGGCCGGATCCGCCCCCGAACCCGGGAAGGGCGGGTATGACGGGGCGACTCCACAGGCAAGTCCGGGGCCGCGGGGGCGGGGACGGTGCCGGGAGGGGCCTCAGCCGAGTCGCGAGACCGGCGAGGCGAAGTCCGAGAGCGACGATGCTTCTTGGACTTCTTGTGTCGAGACTTACCGGACGAAGAAGACTTCGACGCCGACGACCGGTGTGCACTCCGCGAGCGACCCCTGGACCTCTCACGCGACCGGGGCTTCCGCGGAGCCGAATGCCGGGCCTCGAGGAGCTTTCGAGACCGCTCTCGCAAAGCCTTCGGGTTGAGGGCCTGGCATTCGGGACAAGACTCGGTGTCGTGGCCTCGGCCGAGGCAGAAGAGACACTCCCAATGCGGGTCGGTGACGGACATCATCCGCGCACAGGCGCCGCATCGCTTGAAGCCGGAGCATCCCTACGACACCTGAAGGCTGGAAAAAAAAACAGTGAAAAATCACCAAAAAGTATGGTCAAAAATTGACCAGGGCACTGCTCTTCCCGGATCTGCGCTTACTGGCGCGGAAAAAGAAGAACTGACGTCAGCGCGCAGGGCGGCGCCTAAGTACTGCCCGCGACGTCATCCCGGCGATCACGACGCCGGCCGACGGACGCGGAGCCGCACGACGCCGCCTACCGACGCGCAAGGGTACTGCTACGCAAAACTTTCCGGATCCAGCCTGACGCCTGGGGATATTCTAAGGTAAGGAATCTATCACTAACGTGTCTCTTTCAGATATATCAGTCAGCCCTATTATGCGGTCAGCATTCAGGGACGGTAGATGCGCCAAGCGGTCAAACTCCCGTGTTAGGGTGTGAATTTCACATTACGTTATGATGTGAGGACAGCAGAGAATATGTGTAATAGATATAGAGAGCTTGCTAGAACGCTGACTTTAAAAATAATAATGTTTAATATGAAGAAGCTCTGCCATGGGTATAGCATTGACAGTATAAACTTGGTGTAGTTATTTGATTGATGTTCATTTTGTGGGGCCTTCTAAACATGGCACTTGTGCGAACTGTGAGGGGGAAGAAGGAGAGACCTTCTTTAATGTTTGTTGAAGTTGCAAAGTGAATATATCAATTGTGGTATTGGACTGAAAAAGATACGGTCCATCCTCTATGAAGATTAATATGTGTATTCATTCCTTCTTTTCTTGCCAAGTCTCTGCAATTTGACCTCAAGGAAGAAGATTTAGTGAAGCTAAATGAAGGCTGAATAATAAAACTAATGATACCCAACATGCTATGAAATTAACAGAGTAAGGCTAAGAATAAATTGTGACACAGACTGGAGGAGGAAAGCAATGGAGTGGGGATTCTGCAGGGGATATCACAACCTATCAGAGGATGAATGTCGCATTACACTTCAACCTGCACCTGTCACAGTAAAATGGTAGTAGGAGGAAAAAGGTGGAAGAAGGATGGCTCCAAATGTTGGTGGAGATAACTAGTAGTTTGTGAGGGGATCCTGAAAATGCAAGGCTTGCATTTCACTGCATGGGTCCAGGTTTCGAGGACCCAGATGCCTGGATCCTAGTCTTTCACCGCCAGTGTTTTGATCTATGCTGCCTTGTCCTGGAGAAGAAAGGGCCAAATATGTCACAATTTGTGACATCATGAGGGTACAAGCAATAAATGGATTGTTCAGAGCAATGTTTTCCTGACTGCTGGCTATGTAGTCTCAAAAGAGAGCTTTTCTGTTTCACTATCTGAGGCTAAAACTGAGGCTTTCAAAATGAAATTTCTGAGAAAACTAGACATGCTCCTAGTGCATGAAACCAGTAGCCCTAAGTGCTGGGAAATTAACACTGGAACCTTTCAGCATATAAAACAAATGCTCTGCGCCTTAATTACGTTTATGTAAGGATTGCCTTACTTTGTAATAACCCTATTTATCTTCAAATGAGCATGAGTTGACACTGGTAACCTCCTTTGAGAACGAGACTGAAATAAAATGCACACTAGCTTCTGGGGTACAACAGGAGCAGCCTTAACATACAGTGCAAATTTAAAAAAAGCTTGCAGATCTAGCCAATGCTGGAGAAGAATTTTTTCCCCAGAGTTGGGTGTATGATTTTCCTTCCTCACCTTGATGGTAATGATGGGTTTTCCCTGGAGGAACCGGCTGGTAACTTGACGTTGAATTTTCTCCAAGTCAAACTCCTGCAGCATCTGCCCTCCGCTCTCAATGCTGTACTGGCAGTTAGACAGGATAATCGGGATGAGGTCCTTCTCCAGCTCGTAACTGATGACGTGTAGGTCAGACACCTCTGAGGGACTGACAGAGTATCTGAGGAGAAAAGAAATATAAAAGTCAGGCCGTACCTTTGACTAATCTGATAGTAGGCAGGGCTTAATAGTCACTCTTTATTTATACAAAGCATGTGCCTCCCTCCCGAAATGTACATTTTAATGCCATGGCCTACAGCAAAGACCAATCAACCGGGAAATGTTGAAAGGCAATAACTGATACAATAAAGAAATAATGACATTCTAGGCCATGATTACGAATTGCACGGTACTGGTGGTGGTAGATCAAAATTTCTATCAACATTGTTGCTGTGTGGTAACAACATCAGCAGCATGCAATTACTAGTTATTTGAATACCATGTGATTGGGAATTGCAGTGTGGGAGCAGACTTATTACTTTTAAAAGCGCACAGAAGTCACATCTCCGTGGGGTTTAACGCATATGTTCACCATCTCCTCTAAGCAGGTGGTAAATGTATGAGGGGCTCTGTGTGCGTTGAGGGACTGGGGGGCTGGTGAGGGCTGCCAGTAGTGGAAAGTGTTACATGTTCCCCCTGCCAGAAAAACAGAGATCAGGAGACGAGGTGTAGCTGCTGCTGCAGCCAATGTCTCATGCGATTTTACCGGCGGAATAACCACCTGGTAAAATGGGGTCTGGT
The DNA here is from genome assembly GCA_963921515.1 of Calotriton arnoldi. Classification (NCBI taxonomy): domain Eukaryota; kingdom Metazoa; phylum Chordata; class Amphibia; order Caudata; family Salamandridae; genus Calotriton; species Calotriton arnoldi. The sequence goes on from CAWUFW010018490.1 coordinate 163,697, forward strand.
GTTCCAACACCTGGGAAACCCGGATGCGGGAATGCCAGTCCACTGACAAAGGCTGGCGGCCGATTGTCCCTCTGACTATGAAGAAAAACTCAGTAATTCATAAGCCAAATATTCACTGTACTGAACAGTGAAATATTTCTAAAAAGCGCTCCATGGTTTGCCGTTTGCTTACTAAGGGCCTATGTTGGTTTAAGTGCCTAAACAAAGAAAGGGACTGTCTCCTACGTCGCAGTTTACGCAGCAGTAGAGCCCACGTTGAAGAATTTGCACATTCAGGCTTTTGGGGAAGAAATAAACTATGGAACACGCTTTAAAATGATTGTTGCCTAAGAAAAAAGATAATGCATGCTGTGCATAAATTAAGAGCTGTGTTTATTAATGATGTGTCATTAATTAATTCATACGTTGTCAGATCCCTTATAATAAAATTAAATGTATTAAATCGGGACACATTGTCTATGAGGCCACTAGATCGTAAGGTTTAAAGCCAACACTTACAACTGTAATTGAGTAAAAACACAATCCACTGATCAGAGTTATTTACTACAAATATACACACTTAAAATACACAGAATTCACGTTTTAACACAATATTGCTTTAAAATAAAAATTTTAAAAAAGCAATGGTAGGGAATACACATACTTTCTGGTTTCATTGGTATATTTCTCCACTGTGTACACAAAGTCATTGTGGATGCTGATCAGGTAGCTGACTAGGGCAGTAGCACAGAGGCCGGGTCCCTGCCGGCGAGGAAGCAGGATGTCAAAGTCGCTTTCCATAGTCAGGGTAGTATCACAGACACCTTTTGGAAGTTTAATTTCACCTGCAAAAGACCAAATGTATTTCAGGATAGGAAACAAACATGCTTTAGGCTCATCCCCACCTTTATTTTGAATAACTTTTGTTTCCTGTAAAGGCAACGAAGCTAGCTGATTCTTATCATAATTAACTTAATTGCTACAATAGACAGAAATACAAGAAAGACATAAATAACCAGCAGAAGAACACACATCAACTGCTTTTCGCTCAGATCAGGTTACTTATGAAGTATCTATTCCATTCCATAAATTGAGGATGGACAGAGAACAAGTGCTCAGCAAATGGCATCTTAGCAATGATTTGAGCAGCACATGTGCAAGGGTTGCTCAACAACAGTAAGACACACAAGCTGGTGATAGAGCTGATCTCTTGACCCACCCATCATAGTTTGGAATATTACCTTTATTTATATAATTTCCCACTCAGAACATCCACTGAGCTTCCCTGAAATCGTTCATGTTCACGAAAATTCATACGTTTTAAACAATACACATTCCACTTTGTTATGGTAAACGCCTATGACCACTGCAAGGATTGGAAATTGTTCCGAACCTTTTCCTGGAAGCCAAGAGAGTAAAGATAAGAACATATTAAGGTGTTTGGGATCACTTCCTGTGCAATAGTATTTTCAAAAATTCTTAGGAAGTAAAGATCATGCTTCTTACCCAAAGACCGTCTCAGCCTCTTATTTAATTGACTGAAACTCAATTATAAAGTGCTCTATTACTCAATTATTGCCATGGCGCTGAAGATGACATTCATAAAACACCTAACTAGTGGTTGAGAAGTGCCAAGCCTTCAAAGCTTGAAAAATTGTGAATCACTAACCTGAAGGCACAACAGCTGGACACTTTTTCAATGTTTGGCGCCAAGAATGAAACCGACCAGCCACCAATCCTGGTTCTGTAGATTTGAAAATTACCACCAGATGACAAGTGAAAGATCAAAGAATTCTAGATGGACTATACAGTTGGAATGTAGACTGCAGATAAAGTGGACATTAGTAGGCCCGAGCCTGATGAACAAAACAGACGTTAAAAAAAGTCATCTTCCACACAGAAAGCCAGGAGTCAATGCTTGGAGGAGATGCGTGAGATGCAGCTGCCCAAAATCAGGCACGCAGCAGCATTCTGCACTACCTGCAACCTTGCTTACAAATAGCTTCATGATAAATTGAAATGTTATGCGACAAAGTATTAGCAGGGTTTACACTGTTGTCGCCAGAATGGGTGAGCTCCACTCTCCCTAGGCCACCTATCCATGGCCCAGCTAACAAATGTCTGAAGGCACTTTTCAAAGTACTCTTGTGTATGCCCGGACGTGTCATATAAATTTTACAACAAATTGTGTATTATCAGGGTTAAGAAAACTGAGGAAATTAGTTTGGTCACTGGGGTTAAATGCTAAAGAAAAGTGTGGGCCATTAAGAAATCCAGAGGTACTTCATGGCTAGGGGTGGGAGAACTTGTGGAGTTTCACTCTGCAGAGCTCCATGGAGTTACATAAAAAATGCAAGAGAGTCCGTGGAGTTTTGCCAGCGGGTGGAAAATATGCATGTAGCGCTGCTCGTGTTGCAATATAGTGTGATACCGCTGAAAAATTAGTGCGAATCGCACCATGCTGTGCGCAACAGCTTGCACCCAATTCCACTCGAGAAGCAGCCCTATGACTGCGACCACTCGCATTAGAAAATCGTGCTTGGGGACACCAAATCTCACTCGCATTTCTGGAGCCTTGTAGGAAAATATTCCGCCAAGGGGCGAGTTCCAGAATTTGGCCAGAACTCCGTGTTACAAGAGTAACAAGGAGTAGCCAAATTCTGCAGGCGGAAGGAAACATTCTGCCCACTCCTGCTAGAGACCCCTTTCTAGTACAGTCGAAAAAAGAGCACTATGAGATATCATACTTAAAGTGGCAGACTGAGTAAAAGAGAACTCCTCTGTCTGTCTCCTCACCTGTCCAAGTATAGAAAAGAAAGCGGACTCAGTAGTGTGGAGTGGCTTAAGGTCAGGACTGCACTGAATTAAAGATGCTGTCCATTAAAGAAGACAATTGGACACTGATGTCTTTCTCCAAGTGCTGGTATAACACCTCCCCCCCCCCCCCCATCCGCATAGCTTCCTGCCATTGATGGCTAAATATTTTATGGCTCAGTTCCTTGTCCAACAACATCCGTCTCTGCATCTTAGCCTTCCAGTCCAAAGCCCTGCCCGAGACTTTCTTTGCTCCTTTTGTTTGTCACATCTGAGAAATGATTTTGACACAAGCAGCACTCTTCCTGGAGCTTTAGAAAATCTGCAGAGACTGTCTTCCTGTGTGCTGTTAGACTGTAAATCAGAGGTCTCCAACCTTCTCTGTAATAAGAGCTACTTATGTTCATTAAAAATCATCTTGAGATACTAATATTAGTGTCATAATATTTACCACAGAATTTCTCTGTCGACAGTGGGTTGCCATTTCAACGCTACAAGATTTTCGTGTTGCGTCCTTACTTTAATTATTATTGTCATCAAGACAGTGCAGGTTTGGCGCCTGTCCTTTAAATTGGCGATTGTTGACGGTTTTACTTGCACACGATCTGCAGCCCCACCAAATCACTGTTCTCGCACTGTTCATTTTAAACCTGCCTGGACACTCACTTTTCCATCAGACTATATGGTACCCTGCCGACAGAGACTGGACTCTTGCCCTTCTAGGAACTATAGTACCCTACAGGGTGTTAATGTATAGGCATTTTCGTGTCTCAGGCATATTCAATTAAGTCCTGATGATGATCCCCATATTGTAAGGAGGGATCGAAAAGTTGTTGACAAATAGTACCATGCCTATTGTAAATGTTCTGTAAATAAGTTATGATAGCACTGGTACTCTAAACTGACGTGACATGACCTGTTTATTAATTTTACAGTCACTAAAAAATGTCTGAGCTTTGAAAATCTTATTTCTTGTTCTGCTGTTCCCCACTTCATTATTTTTTGTGCGCTATATGAGTGAATAAATACATGTATATATAGATATGGACCTTCTGACATAGAACTCATTTTACTTCTATGGTTTATGCGTAAGGATATTCTGCAGTAAGGGACCACTTGTTCCTTTATAAAATACTTGTATCCATGGTCCCTTGTATACCTTTGGGTTCCCTTGCTTGTTATAAACATGATATTTACCACACCAGACAAGAGAACACTACTGTCCACCCTCTGAAAGTTTACGAGCAGCAATCACATCAGTGCATCAAGCAGGGCAGTAATGAAAAAAATACTTTTCCAATTTGAAATGCCATACATGATTAATACATAACAGCCATAGCTGCAATGCCACTGACACCAAGGTAGTAATGTTAGTTATAAGTCTTCGCCATGCCACAGATTTACCACTCAAATATCAGCTTTAAATATACTATGGAAATTCAACCATTGATCCCCAAGCATCAGCTTATGAGTTCTGAAAATACAGAAGTTTTAATCTTGAATACACACTTTACAATTTAGTAATACATTAATTCAGGCAAGCAAAAGCTTCCAATTTATTAGTCCGGACTGCACACAGGAGAGCTACTTACAGGTAACGGTAGAGCTACCAGTAGCTCACAAACTACTTGTTAGAGGAGCCTATTCTACTGTACATGGTGTAACTGGGCTGTGCCATGCTGTCTACCAGCTTCTGAAATGCCAGTACATGCTTTGGCAGTATCCATGATTGGTATGGTCATTTACCTCTTGAGTCTCGGGCCACAGGTACGGATTCACTCCAACTGTATAGCGAGGCTTCTCCCTCTGGAATTTGTCCCTCCAGCAGTAAAGAAGGTAAGCATTCAAGACTTAATCTTCAAGATGGTGGTAGTGCGTGAGAAAACTATTAAGTCTAAATGTATTGGGTCTTTGTTTACAGGGAGATGGAACAGAACATTTTAAACCAGGCCGTAAACCAAAAAATAAAAAAACAGAAGCCTTTTGTGACACAGATATGAACCTAAAAGCTCTTATAGTATTTTCATGCAAGGTGATGGAGTTTCTTTAACATAGGTTTTCTAGCCAATTTTATCCTATGAGAAAATATTTGGGCTCAATAGCAGCCATGTAGACTTTTCAAGTGTACTACAGCGTTTGTTGTGCCAAGTTTAGGAAGACAATGATATTGAAGCATCTGTGAACTGGAAAAAAGGGTTGACTTATTTTGCTAGTTTTGTGTGGTCAAACTTGTGGCTTGACTTTGTCTGTCTTATGATAAATAAAAGGATGTAAAACCCTCATGCACATTGAGTGGCATTCTTCATCACTGGGTCTTCTCTTCACTATGGCCAGATTCTTGAATGCCTAGTTTGTACACAGGGAGCTAGTGATGGGTTATAATGGAGTACCCTCTCTAGTCGGTGACTTTGATTGTGGTAGACTGTCAGTCTGAATTACAAGTACGGAAGTGACATTATAGGTACAAACAATAAAATTACATAAGGGTGGTGTGGTAAATTAAGATGTAGGGTAGCCAGTAGTAAGGTGAAATAGGATCAAGGTTTATTCACAAGGTAGGAGTCTCAGGTTCAGGAAAAGTAGGTATGAAGGGAGCCCCACTGGAAGCAGCATCCTTGCTGCTCAGCCCACGCATTCAACTGATACTCTCAAACTATGCACTCACCAGCATTCTAATTATATCACAGTCACTCTGGCTGAGCAGCAGGGGAGAAAACACTAAGGGGATAATGCATGGCATAGATGAAGATACCACAGGTGGGTAAACTGGAATCTTAAGTCTCACTCTCCTTTAGCGAGATTACAAACAAAAGTTTGCCCTAAAGGAAGCACTTAAATGGCTCCTTATTGATACTGGACTTGGCAAATGGTTTCATCCGTTCATTAAGGTCTTAATTTATTTGAGAGGAGAGTGCATGATCCCAACTGTCCCATTTCTCCCTGAGAAACTTTCTATAACAGGCTGTTCACTACAGTGTTTATAGTCCTGATGAAGACCCTATGGTGATGTTGTCCAACCATACTCATTTTTTTTGGGGTCGAAACATCGACGTAAACTGAACAGGCGTTCCATGCCCAAACAGACATTTCCATGTCAGAATGAAAATCATATGTCTTTTTAGGGCCCTCTAGTATATATGGACGCCCAAGCAAGCTTTTGTCTACATGTTATTTGTGTCTAATGTTTATTATTATTATTATTATTAATTAGCATTTATAAAGCGCATGGCTACCCTGAGGCATCCCAGCGAAGCGGCAGTTAAGGCTGATAAGGGAAAGCTAGCAATTACTCTTCTGGAATAGCCATGTTTTAAGACCCTTCCGGAAAGAGAGGTGGGCAGTTTCATGTCGGAGATTGAGAGGGAGTGAGTTCCACAGTCCAGCTATATTATATGAAAAGGAGCGGCCTCCGCTCCGCTGCCTATTAATTTTAGGAGTGCAGGCTAAATTTAAATTCTCTGAGCAAAGAGATTTCCTGGGGAGGTAGGCGGTGATCAGAGACTGATTAATTCGGGGGCCTGTGCCCCTAAGGGTCTTATGAGCAGTGCATAAGGCTTTAAAGGAGATTCTTTCCTTTATTGGTAGCCAATGAAGGGCTTTCAGACTGGGGCTAGCTGACTGCGTGCTACTGCAGCCTGTCAGAAGTCGTGCTGCGCAGTTCTGGGTCACCTGGAGTTTCCTTAGGGTGGACTTTGGGGCTCCCAGATACAGTGAGTTACAGTAGTCCAGCCGCGAAAGAATCAGGTTTCTATTGTGCTAGTATCTGTGTACGTTATCAGGCACATATTGTAGGAAGCTGGGTTTCTGTTGCAGTAACCCCTCTACTTTTTGCCAGATTTTTGATGCACTTTGACTTGATGTGCCCTGGGTCCCTGCCAATCAGGTTCCCAGGGCCTCTGTTCTTTCCCAAAAACTGTACCTTTGCACTCCCAATTGGCACCTCTCTGGCCACATGTAAGTCCCTTTTAAAAGGTATCATGGGCACCAAGGGCACTGTGACCAGGGAAGGCCTCCAAGGGCTGCAGCACATATTGTGCCACCCTTAGGGGTCCTATACCTTAACACACACACACACACTGCCATTGCAGGCTGCATGTTTTGGTGCAGAACAAAGTGAAGAGTCGACATGGCACACATCCCTGTGTGCCATGCCTACAACTCACTGCCCTGGCATAGGTAAGCCACCCCTGTAGCTGGGTTCCCTATACCAGTGGTGAGGGTACAGGTGCATGAGCCCTGTACCCCTACAGTGTCTAAGCCAATTCATAGAAATTGTAAGTGCAGTAATGCCATTAAGAGTATATGGTGCTGGGAGTTTGTCATTCTGAACTCCACAGCACCATAATGGCTTTAGTGAAAACTGGGAAGTTGCACATTAAACCCACACTGATCCAGTGTGGGATTTAATGAAAAATGCACTCAAAGGGCATCTTAGAGATGCCCCCTGAAAAACGACCGGCCTCTGGTGGGTTCCCTGACTGGACACACCAGCCTAGCACCACGAGACATGTTTCTGGACCCCTGGGGTGGGAGACTTCGCTACCTGAGCCCAGAAACAAAGACTTTCCTGGGCGGAGATGGTCACACCTCCCCCAGGCCAGGAAGAGCCATGTGTGGCAGGGGAGCTTCAAAGGCCTTGCCGCCTTTGTAACGCGACCCCAGCCTCTCCTGCTATCAGGAGCAGGCCCCCTTCCGGAAAGGTGGAAAAAATTAGCACAGCCCAGAAGGTGTGCCCACCTCTGCCAACCCCGCCCCTCAGGTGGGAGAGGCAAGGTGAAGCCCACTCTTCAGTGCCCGCCATCTTGCAGATGGCAGGCACTCTCCAATCAGGATTAGGGATTGTGCCCACTCCCCCACGTGGGGTGAGCACACCAAGGGTGTAGTTACCCTAAGGTCAGTAGCCCATTGGATACTGACCTCGAGACCCCTAAAACGCCCCCTAAATACAGTATTTAGGGGGCAGCCCTCAACCAAGAAGACAGATTCCCGCAACCTAAGAAGAAGGACGAAAGAAGATGCCCAGCAGAGGAGACTGCAGAGAACAACTGACTTGGCCCCAGCCCTATCGGCATGTCTGCAGTTTCCAGAGATCCTGCGCCAAAAGTCGCCTTGTCCTGCAGCCAGCGACCTCCAGAACCCCTGGGAGGACTGACTGCCTTCAACAAAGACTGGATCTCCTGTGAACAGCAGCTCTGTTCAAAAGAAACTCCCAAGACAGACTCTGATCCTGCTGAGGACAAAGAAACCCGACACCTGGAATGACTACTGCACCAGACGCCTACGGCCTGAATCCGGGTGGCCCACTGGTCCCAGCGAGGTCCCCCAGCACACCAGAGTACGAGTCCACCGTGGGTTGACCCCTCCATGACTCCCTGACGTCACCTGCAGCCTCTGCACGGAGACCCCCCCAACCGCGAGTGGCCCGGTAAGGGGAAATCCAGCCTCAAAAGACAACCCTGCATCCAGCCGCCCTGCGCGCTGGAGAAGAGATCCCGAGGTGCACCTACGTCCCCGAGCCCTCCAACTTACCTGCCCAGCTGTTGGTTCCTCCCGGAAGTCTTCCTGGACCGAGCTTGCAGCCAAAATCCAAAACCGGCAACTCCCATTGAAAACAACAGGGCACCTGATGTCAAAACAGCACCCTGCAACCAGCCGCCCCTGCGGGTGTACTTTGGGTGCTAACTCGGATCTCCCTTTGCCCTGAGCCTAACACCAGGCACTTTGCTCCCACAACCCTGTGGTCTGATCGTGAGCAGCCACCAACCGGAGGTCCCCTATCCCCAATTGGATAACATTAGGACTCAGCACTCTGCACCTGGCCGCCCTAGTGCCGCTGAGGGTGCTTTGAGAGTGCATCCTTGACCCTGGGGGAACCATGATTCTAACCCCAGAATACCAACTCCCACAAATAAGTACTTACCTGCAAACCGTTAACTTAATTTCCTTACCTAGGATTGCATCGACTGCTTTTCTTGAAAACTGTCCAAAGTGTGGAGTTGGTTTGTATGAAACATTGACAAAACTGCAAATGTACTAAAAGTGAATTACTTACCTATTGTCTAGAAAATGTCTCAGTGTGATATCTAGGCATATCACACCGATTAGCAAAAGTAATCTGAAAAGTAATTTAAAGAGTAATGCACAAAGGAATCTGTGAAGTAACTGAAAAGTAATTTCGAAACATTGACTTACCTATAATTCAATCCACTGCATTTGAACCTGCATTCAACTGTAAAACGTTGCATAAGATTTTGCAAAGTATTATTTCACTTACCTCAACCAGGCTTGGCATGGTTCTATAAATAAAACAATAATATTTTTGATACAAACACATTGGTCTGAGTGTGTGACATAATTTATTGCCTGAGTGTGTACAACAAATGCTTAGCACTACCCTCTGACAAAGCTTTACTGCTCACCCACACTACCACAAATAGAGAGTAAGGTTCTATCTACTTTTACCTCTGCCTACCTTTGGGGTTCCACTGGACTCTGTGCACACTATACCTCATTTTGGTATAGTATCTACAGAGCCAGCTTCCTACACATATGTATGTAACAACAATTTTTTTATATTACTATGTAGCAGTCTTGTTCTTTATTATTGATATGTGTATCATCACATACGATGTTAATATATCTGACACACTTTTCCAAGTAAACAGTGTCGTTGTTATTTGTCATTTGTTTTATCATTTATGGTCAGTAGCGTACTTCGGTGTATCATTGATTGATAGTCCTACATCGCTGTGGACAAACCTATTAGAAAAGCAATTGTTACTTTCATGGCAGAACCTCTGTCTCTATACTGTCACAGTTCCCCAGGTACTGCATAATACTGGGACACCCCATTGTTAATGATGATCTTCAAGCAGATTCAGTACAGGCAGGTTTGCAGAATGATGCCCATGTGTAGCAAAGTAGGATCTGCTTTCATGGTCACCCCCACTTTTTGCTGGTATTCCACTGTTGCCTGACTAGTCTGACTGGGATCCTGCTAACCAGGACCCTGTCACTGTGCTTACTCCTTAAAATGGTTATGGTAAGTACCTTGCTACATCCCTATTTGGTTACTGGGGCACCCTGGTAAGTCCCTAGTATATGGTACTAATGTTCCTAGGGCATGGGTACCCCAGAGGTCCCCTATGGGCTGCAGCATGTATTATGCCACCCAGGGGGACCCTCCAAACTACCACTACAGCCCTGCCATTGCAGCCTGTGTGAGTTGGTGCATGCACCACTCACAAGAAATATGTTTCTCACTGCACTTGAGACCCATAAGTCACCCCGCTAGCAGGCCTTGCAGTCCTGAGGGCAGGGTGCTTGGTTCTAAGTGTGTGGGTGCCCATGCATGAGCAGGACACCCCTACGGCCTACGGAGTCCACTCTCCCGGGTTGTAAGTGCATCAGCCATATAACATATAGAGGGGCATCGCGTCATTATGCGATGACCATCTCTAAACTGGCTGAAACGAACCTGGGCATGTTTCGTATCAAACATGTTGGAATCATACCCCAACACCGTATCTGGTGTTGGAGGTATGATTCCAGTCATGGTAGGGCCCCTCCGGGAGGCCCAGGACTGATCTAACAGAGCCTGACAGCAACCTAGGGCTGCTGACGACCACAGACACGATTCTGCCCTCCTGCTGCTGGGCCAAGCCCGGGCAGGGGAAGGAAGGACAATAGGTTTCCTGTCGCAGGGAGGTGTGACCACCTCCCAGACAGGACTTAGTGTATTGGGCCAGGCGGGAGTGGGAGCGCTTGCCAGCGCCACATAGTCTGCTAGAAGGGCACATTTGGTGCCCTCCTTGCATACTCCAGTTCAAATCAGATCAGGGAGAATACTCCCCACTGTCCAACCCCTCCTCTGGGCCCCTGAATCTTCCTAACCCTCACCTTAGGGTACTTAAGGGCTTACCTGTGGGTGGGTCCCTAGATTCGTTGTGGGATTCGATTCAGATCCAAATCCACTTCTTCTTTGGCTGTCTGGACATCTTGGCCAAGTCGTGCTGACTGTGCCGAACTGATCGCATCGTCCTTCTGCTTCCAGGACCATGACTACAACGGAGAAGACTCTGTTGACTCCTGACCTCGTCGTCCTGCTAGTTTGCTGCAACAACAGTGTCCGTGCTCCATACAGGTGCCGTCCTGGGCCTGTGGACATCTAAAAACATCCAAAGGAATCTCCCTTGGAGTGAAGGAGTCACTCCCCTGCATCCGTAGGCACCGCAACAAGATCGACTGGTTTGCCGAGCCTGGGCTCCCACGGACTCCACGAGGTTCTGCAACACAGGCGGTGGTTGTGCGTTCCCTTGAGGCCTGAGCTGTCTTCCCGCTGAGTTGAGGCCAGCATCCTTCATAGAACGCCCTGGAACCAAACCCCTGTGCACCGTGTCGCTACATCACTTCAATCACCCAGTGACCGCAACGGTTACCCCAACCGACTCGTGCCAAACAGAGTTGTACACATCGAGAGGTTCTATCGACGAGTCTGTACCCGCTATAATTGACCCGTGCTGATGCGGCTGGTTAGACGGACCGACTCTGTTGTCCTTAGCATCCCGGTGGCTCAGGCAGAGCTACCACTTCGGTGTACCCAAGCTTGAAGCCTCTTCATTCCCTTTTTTGCTTTTTTGCTTTCTTGCACTCGAGTGGCCTTCGTCTTCTGTGCCTTCTGGACGTCCCGGTGTGGCATAGACTCTGTCCCCTCTGCTTTCAGGTACTCTTTGTCTCGAACTGACTTCTGCGTTCCAACAGACTCTTTCGTCCTTCTGAGGCAAGACTGCAACGTACCCACTGATCGGTATAGAGTGTATGGTCAAATATTCCTTCTCACCTGACCGTTAGGGGGGTTCCTCGACTTTCATCTGGGGTGGTTCCTTGGGTCCCCGACTATTCTACATCTCCTGGGTCCAGTCTCGACTTAGGTTGTGGTTCACTTCCATTAATCTAATGTATGGTCCGTCTTCCTTCTGGGGACCACTGTGTATTGGTGCTAACTGCTGTTCTATGTCCAAAGTATTGTGTGCATTTTGAATATCTCCGGGTGGGAGACAGTGTAACGTGTTAGTGTGTGATTGTAATAAATATCTATTTTTATAAGTACACTGTGTGGTTCTTTTTCATTTAGCATATACTAAACCATTAGATACTGGTGAACCGAGCTGCTTTGCACTCTTCCTAGATTAAGCCTGAAGGCTGCTCTCCACAGCTACCACTTAGAGAGCTTTCTATGGTTATCTAAACCCCTAAAATCACCATAAGGGTCGCCCGGGTTAGTGTAGGGTGCTACACTTACATTAGTGAGCACCATATACTGACCCACCTTCTCACACCTTGCACCTGCCAGGTCACCATCGACAGTAAGCCTATCTCCATGTCAACGTCCTGACAGGGGAGATATACTGTCAACACAATACAAAACAAATTTCGTTAGGAACAAAGCTTGGAGAGAAACTCTAGATTCTATCAAAGGGCGCAAATAAAAAGGTCCGGACATAAGCCAGCCAGGGTGGCGCCATATACGGCTCTGTAAGGTCTTGCATGGGAAGGCTTCCAGAGTTGAGTTGGAGTCATGATGCCACCTGCCAGTACAGGAGAGGAGAGCTTTTTCAATTTTTCCACATCAAGTCTGGTGCCTGGAAGATATTTAGCTGGTGAGGAGTCTGTAGGGAGAAATAGCCAACAGAAAGTTATTTTTTGTCATGTCGTTTAGTTAACAGGACTTATGGGAGTCTACAAGTTTGTGCTTCATATGCACTTGGCACATTGCCACAGGGGGAGGCCAGTATAAATCTCATGTCATTTCAAAGTGAATGGGTGCTGGAAACAATGGGCACCCACACAGCATTCTTCCTTGGGGGCATCAAAATCAGGTACTCATATCTAGTAACTGCCTTTTAGATTAGTAGGACGCTCATGGGATGGGCAGAGCTCTCTGGATCTACAGTATCAGCCACTAGGTACTGCACTTAGGGCTAGATCCCAACCACTAAACAACGTTTCCAGAACACTTAGAGTTCAGAGCACCATCCCAAATGTTCTAGACTTAGCACAATCAACTACAATCAACAGGGCACTACTTTAATATTTAATATAAAGAGATAATATCTTTGGGGCTGGAACATGGGGAGCTATGGCTTTCCCTGGGGTAAAGATGATACGGAACCTAGTCAGGAATTATGTATGCTCACCTCACCCACAGTCCTGGAAGGTGTTGCTGCAGAATCTGTACATCTAGACTCACAGTTTCTTCTTTTGATGATTCTGCTCAGTAAAGTACTCATAATTTCCTGTCAGCTCGCTGTCAAGAAACATCTTCAAAGTAGGGTTGAGTCAGCTAGGGCATGTAATCTTCTGATGATTGGCCGGCAATTCTCCACACAATGGGAAGTTCAGCTTTCTCCACTTGCAGGGCAATTCATAGCAACATGGCTTCTTCAGAGTATAGACCTTGTATTGGCCTTGATGTGAACAGACACCAGCAAGGTTGTGCCTTTGGAAAACGTTTTTTCAGGACTGATGAAAGAGTACCCTAAGAGTTTAGGCAAAAAGTACTGTCCCAAAGGGGGCATTGCAGCTGGCAAGAAAAGAGTAGCAACCAAAACATCTGCTTTAAAGATCTAACAATCATCCAATCGGAATGAGGGGTATTATCCCAGGCTTTTCTGCCTCCTCTTTAGAAGAGGAGGACAGTTTCCAGCAAGTCAGAGACATATGTGGACTGCACCGATACATGCCCATCTAAAGTCCTCTGATTAAAAGATAATGGCCATTCATAACCAGGGAACGCAGGGAAAACAGCCTACTCAGGTAAAGTGTAGGCAGAAAGCAGATTTCTATTTTGCATTCCTCCTGGAGTTTCAGAACCATCACCCAACACAATACGCATACAGGTTCTTATGTTCATAGAAGGGCAAAGACAACCTGCAGGGGAACAACCATTTTGTGCAGATCTACACGATTCGGAGTGGGAAAGAAGAAAAGATGATTTACCTTCTAACTTCAGTTACTCATAAATGGTATCTTCAATAATTTTGCAAATTCTGTTATGAGGGGACAGGATGCCCACAGAAATAGAAATATAAGAACATGTTGGGAAACTGGGAGAGGGCATTACAGGGGACTGAAGATCATGCTATTATGATACCCTAGAAAAAGCAAAGTAAATAGGCAGAGAACATATATGACTGGACACCCCTGAGTAGAGGGATCAGCTGTACACATGCTCCTAATGAAAGGAAGAAACTATGAATAAGAAGGCACAGGGGAATGAACAAGGGTGAACTCCCATACTGATACCTGATGTTATGCAAACTTTTGATGATTATAGTAAAATGATCACATTTTAAGGGTCTTGCATTAAAGATGTTGTAAAGTTAAAAAAACAATACATGTTTTTCAAAACAAATTCATAATTGCTGAATGGCTCTGACCTTGGTCAGATTCCACAACACCTTTACAACAAAGAAAAACTCTTAGAAACTAGAAGACCACATAGAAACAATGCATCAATTTTGTAAAGACAACCTTGTGAGCTAAAGAAGATGAAATCTAGTGTCTGTTAGAAGCAGGGTTTAAAACAATGGAGAAGAAAGGCGGGTTGCTATTTCAGTGGAATGCACTAGAAAATCTATGTTGTAAGATAGGATACTTTCCTCCAAGCCATTCATTGGCATCCAAAATGTTCACACCACACCAGACAAGGCCTACTGTAGCTATAGCTGAAAAACAACGAAAGAAAAATATAACAAGGACTAATTCTGTTGAAGCTACGCCCAACTCCAGTTTATCGCTGGCTTGCATATGCAATTCATATCATCAGCATGATGGATATGTCTTAATAAATTCTGATGTTAACTCTAGAAAGAAGGAACTTTGAAAAATTCTTTTATGACTGTTTACCCTAATGGATAAAGTCCTTTATCCTGACATGCTAACAGTTCGGGCGATACCGCCCCATCAAAATCCATTGATGGACAGAATCGGCTGAATTTATTTTATTCCAGACCTGGTATCTCCATGTAATACATTTCGAAAATGGAATGGTGTTTAAGAGATGCTTGATCGTGGAAGACTTCATGCCTTCAGGAAACTGGATCCCAAAGGGCAATTTTTAAAAATGGGGAAGTGATTTAGAATTCTGGACCAAATACAAAACAAACAAAAGGACATCCATAAGGTTTGCATGTAACAGGTCAGTGGCCGAAGCGCCATACCAGGGTACGAATTTGCCCCAATGCCTGGCATAAATGGATTTCTTGGAGGGCGTTAGATGGTAAGGACATCTAATACATCAGGCAGCAGATTGAAAGCAGCTAATCACAGTTGATCAATCTACACGCTGGAAGGAGTAAGCAGCATAGGTTCGGAGGAGGACCCTGCCCTTCTGCTGAGACAGGTATTTCTCCCTAAGTGGAAACCTGATTGGAGGACAGATGCTAAGGGGTGCTGTGTACCACACTGCCTGGGTCCAATCTAGAGCCACCAGGATGACTCAGGTCTGGTCGTTCTTCTTCAGAACTCAAGGCAGGAACGTTAGTGGCGGGAAGGCTTATATTAGTCCTTTTTCCCATTACAACCGGAATGCGTCTCCTAACAAGCGTACTTGAAGAAACTTCAAGACTCATAAGTGTTGACATTGTGCATTCCAAACAGTGGTTAAAAAATCTAGTCAGTTCACTCCACATGCGGAAGACGCTCTGCACTGCTTCAGGATATAGATGTCATTCGTGATCTGCCAGCCGATGACTACTCAGTTCATCTGCTCTGGCATTCAGGGACCCCCACTAAGTGGTTGATGACCAGAAAGACGCTCTGCCTTTCTAGCCACCTAGAGGCGCAAAGCCTTCTGGCACAGGACCCCGAAAACACCTTGTTCTGCTTGTTGCAGTACCACATAGGGATGGTGTTGTTCATAAGTACCTGCACCAGCCTTCCCTTGATGAATAGCAGGAAGGTGCTCAAGGCCAGAAGAATAGCCCGTAACTACAGTAGGCTGATGTAGTGTCATACCTCCAATGGAGACCAAAGTCCTCTAATGTCCACCTACACTAAGTGACCCTCACACAACCCAGTAGTGATGAATCCATCACAACTGTCAGGTCTGGAAGGGGTGGAGGGAAAATGGCCTGCCGTAAATCAATCAGCCACCACTGTGAATCTTGAGCTCTCTCCTCTATCATAGATAATTTTCTGACAGACCGTTTTGGGAGGTGACATTTCCCTTGTACACTGAAAATTTTATGATGAAGGCTTTCTCAAAGAGACGAGAGGTAGCTCCGGATCTGGGTCTGGTGGCCCATGCAGAAAGGAACAGACGGCAGGCAGGAGTGGTGCCTATATGGGCCCAGCAAGTCATTTTCAGAGCAGAATGGCATAAGTGCGGAGCCACACGGCAACACCTACCTGCTTACTACCTACTTGCTGTGTTACTACTGAACAAGTTTCCGGATCCAGTCTTACACCTTGGGACTATTCAAAAGCTGAGAAATCTGCAGTTAAAAGTCTCTATCAGAATGTGTGTGCATTAGGGTGCACTTAGCACACAACTGCGAGTCGTGTCTGAAACCCAGATACGAAAGGCATACCTTGTGGGGGTCTGTGATCAACATATGCTTCCTGCAGTTGTGGCACAGGCTGAATCTTGTTGTTTTCAGTTTGGACACACTATCAAATGTTTTTGGAGTCATCAACAAACTGACAAAATCGGGAGCGAAGCTCCAGATTTGTGTCATAAGGTATAAAAAGAAAGGAACTAACATCAGTGCACAGGGGTGGCACTTATATATTGCTCCACTTCATCACTTCCAGGGCAGTATGAAGACAGTGTGGAGCCACACGATGCCATCTAGCAGCCCACAGCAGCACTACTACAAACCTACCAACCCGTCAACAAGGTGAAGAGCCTTGGCTTCTGGCTGGGTATCACCTTGTCCATGAAGAACAAGTTACTTACCTTTGGTAACGCATTATCTGGTAGACACTATCTAGCTGCTGATTCCTTACCTTTGAATTTTCCAGGCGTCAGTCTGGATCCGGAAACTTTTGCTGCACAATACCCGTTGCGCGCGACGTCGGGTGGCTCCATTCGGCTCCGCGTGTCGTCGATGAGGTCGGTAACGTCGGTTATGACGTCGCGGTGCCTACATAGGCGCCACCCAGGCGCGCGGACGTTAGTACTTTTCGTTTTTCCATGCCAGAAGCGCAGGGTCATGAAGTGACTAACGTTAACGTGTGCAAAACTAGGGCCATGAAGGGGAGTAACCCTAGACCTACTACATCCAGTCCGCAAAGCGGGAGGCATGGGTGGGGCTGTAAGGAATCTGGCAGCTAGACAGAGTCTCTACCAGATAATGCGTTACCGAAGGTAAGTAACTTGTTCATCTGATAGAGACTTCTAGCTGCAGATTCCTTACCTTTGAATCAGATACCCAAGCCATACCATCCCGGCGGTGGGTTGCGGACTCATGGACTAGACTAAAAAGTCTTGCAGGACTGAGCGGGCAAAGTGCCCGTCCCTGCGCACTTGACCGTCAAGGCAATAATGTTTTGCGAACGTGTGCAAAGATGCCCACGTCACTGCCTGACAGATGTCTTGGACTGGGACACCCCGTGCCAAGGCCGTAGTCGCAGCCTTTCCCCTGGTGGAATGGGCCCTTAATCCCTCAGGGGGCTGCTTCTTCGCCAAGGCGTAACAGATTTTAATACAGAGAAAAACCCAGCGAGAGATGGTTCTTTTCTGCACTGCCTTTCCCTTCTTTGCTCCCACATACAACACAAAGAGTTGGTCATCCACCCGGAACTCTCTTGTGCGGTCAAGGTAGAATGACAACGCTCTTTTTGGGTCCAGTCGATGGAGACGCTCCTCCTCCTTAGAGGGATGCGGGGGAGCAAAGAAGGTGGGCAAAGTGATGGACTGACCCAGATGGAATGGGGTCACAACCTTTGGTAAAAAAGATGCCCTGGTGCGAAGCACCACCTTGTCCATCAAAGGGCATGTCCATCAAATTTGCTTGGACATCCCAGAGAAGCCAGATGTACGAAGCCAGGCGTGGCACCTCAAGGCCACTGTCGATGAAATAGACCTGCCCAGCAAATCGGTCGTATCGAAACCACACTGAATAGTGAATTTTGCTGCATCTCTCCCGTCCTTGACAGCCAGGGAGAGCACAGCCCGGGCCTCCTCCGGGACTTGTGGCAACACTTGCGCAACCGTCTCCCAAAGAGAGTGGGAGAAACGGCCCAATAAGCATGCAGTATTCACCGACCGCAATGCCAGACTGGAGGAAGAAAACATCTTCTTCCCCAAAGAGCCCAGTCTCTTGGATTCCCTATCCGGAGGGGCGGAAGGGAATGCTCCCTGGGAAGTAGAGGCCTGCACCACCAAACTTTCTGGGGTGGGGTGTAGGCTGAGGAACTTTGGGTCGCCGGGTGCTGGGCGATGGTGGCGCGCAAACGTCCTGTTCACAGGAGCCCCTGTTCTAGGTTTGGACCAAGTTCCTAGTAGGACGTCCGTAAGTGCCTCATTAAAGGGCAAAAGGGGTTCAGAGGTGGAAGCCCCAAGTTGAAGCACTTCGGTCAGGAGATTAGTCCTGGCCCGCACTGAGGGCAGCTCCAGTCCAAGGACCTCAGCTGCCCTCTTAACCACCATAGCATAGGACGCCCCCTCCTCCGTAGCCACTGTAGGTGGAGAGAGCATGCCAGTGTCTGGGGAAGTATCCAGACCACTGGCTTCCCCAAGTTCCCCATACCAGTCCATAGTCTCCTCAGAGACATCCTGGTTCTCTAAGGGGTCTCCAGACTCCTCCCATTCCTCTCCTGAGCCTAGCACGTCCACAAAGTGCTCAGGCGACAACATAGAACCCCTGGGTTCTGTCGACATCGGAATCGGCTTCTCTGGACGCCGTTCCGGCTCCGTGTCGTCGGGGATGAGGATGGGGCTTGCGCCATGGACAGTCGCCGGCGACGCCGCTGGCACCGACTTCGGGTTCGACGTCGGGGAAGGTCGCGTTGGTACGACCGGCGTCGAACCGGATCCGAGATCGGACCCCTGAGGCCCCACCGGCGCCGTGGTCGAAGCCGACGAACCCAATGGGGCCCCAACCGACCCCGCGGGGCCCGAGGGCTCACCAACGGGGTCGTTCCACTCAAATAAACGACACATGGCCTTGTAAAAATCCTTAATTTGAGCGGGAGACGCTCCGGCTCCCGGAAATGGAGGGAGGCGCGAAGTCGACTCTGGCTCCGGCTCCGCAGAACCGTGCCTAGAGCGTCGGTGCTCCTTACCTCTCTCGACGACGGACGCCAGCTGAGGTGAAGTCGAAGTCCGCTTGGACTTCTTCTTCTTGTGCCTCTTCCCCGAGTGTCCAGATGACCTCGAATGGGAGGAAAAGGACTTAGGGCTCCGAGAGTGATCCCGCCACCTCCTCTTCTTCGAACGGGATCGTGACCTCTTCGGAGTCTCGATCAACGGTGTCGACTGCCGGGCCACGAGCAACTTCAATGCTGGCTCCCTCAAGGTCTTCGGAGCCATCGCCCGGCAGTCTGAACACAACTTCAAATCATGGTCGCTTTCATGACACCACAGACAAACGCGGTGGGGATCGGTAACAGACATCGTGCGGGAACAAGTCCCGCACGGTTTAAAACCGGTCTTCCTACCCGACATCCCTTGCACACGAAGTCACCATAAATTTCGACAGAAGTCGAGAAAAAAGCCTGCCAAAAAGCGGCAGAGGTGTAGCTCTTCCCGGATCAGCGCTTAACTGGCGCGGAAAGAAAAGAACTGACGTCCGCCTGCCTAGGTGGCGCCTATGTAGGCACCGTGACGTCATAACCGACGTCATCGACGACACGCGGAGCCGAATGGAGCCACCCGACGTCGTGCGCAAGGGGTATTGCTCAGCAAAAGTTTCCGGATCCAGCCTGACGCCTGGGAAATTCAAAGGCAAGGAATCTGCAGCTAGAAGTCTCTATCAGAGGCAGCTAAGACTGCAGCCTCCTGTTTTGCTATTATGAAATGGCTTAAAAAGATCTTATGGATAGTTCCCTTCTCTGGTCAGAGAACAGTTATCCAGGCCATGATACTATCTAGGTTGGATTATGCCAATATCCTATAACTGGGGGCTGACAAGTCTGTGATCAGACGTCTTCAGGTGGTCCAAAACTCTGCCTTAGAGCCCGACCTAACAGCTAGCTCCAGCTTTAACAAGGGAGCGGGCCTTTAATTGCCGGTAGAGCCCACTAGGAGGCTATTAGAACATTCCGCCCCACAGGGCAAAATGTTCTAATAGATAAAAACACAGGCCTCTCAGAACCCGAGGGGATTTAAATCCCCTCGAGCTTCAAGAGGCCTTTGTTCCCAGCAGCAGCTGTGAATGAAAAAACATTAGAATGTTGTTCTGCAGGCTTCTACCGGCCCGTAGAAGCCCAGAGCACTCCATTGTTTGCAATGCAATGCTCAACATTCTAATGTTCTAATATGGCTTCCCAAACATTCATTTGCATCTGGTATCCTTCATGACCTCCACTGGCTCACAGTGGACAAGCGCATTAACTTTAAGGCACTCTGCTTTATGTACAAAATCAACTCAAGCTCGGGACCTCAGCTCCTACAAAACCTAGTCATGCCCTACCATCCCCCATGCAACTGCATTCCAGCAACCATTCCCCTTTCACAGTGCCCAGATATAGATGCGCCCAGATGGGTGGCCGTTCTCTCTTTTTTTTGGGGCCCTAATCTGTGGAATTCTCTCCCCGAGTCTCTCAGAGCTGCACTTCCTTATCTACTTTCTGCAAGGAGCTAAAGACCTGGTTATTTTAGATCTTACTTCTAGGCTGTTGAACCTGTCCACAGTACTGGGAAACCCTATGGGTAGTAATGCGCTATACAAGAACTCAATAATACTCATAATAATACAAAAGTCTCCGGATCCAGTCTGGCACCTGGGAAATATTCTAAGATGAGGCGTCTGCCGGTAGACATATCCATCAGAAGCTACATTCTCAGCATTCATCTAGTGCATTTTTGCAATTTGTATAACCTTTTTGCTAATATAGCAGTGCAAGTCTTCAAGGTTTCAGAAATCCTCTGGTGACTCCAGTTTTGAATGCAAAACTGGGCCATTCCATCTGGATAGGCAACGAGGCCAGATATCTGTATTCTGCAGCTCTTTCAGAATCTAAAGGCTGGAAATAATTTTGCATTGTGCCAATTTTCTGAGGGGTTAGTTGAAAATACGTCTTCTGTGCTAGCACCTGTTAAAGATGCCGGCTCTTAGTACCACTTTTGCATTATATACAATAATGTTTGCCCTTTTGACATCACCAAGTGAAAGCATAACTGTTATGACTGAATGACAGACTTTTAGTATAGATTCTCAAGATATCTGTCATTTTCAGTGCCATTATTTGCACAAGTACTGGCATTTTGCCTCAGTGGGTGGGGGACACGGGGGGGGGAGAGAGAAGTGAGTAGCAGCACAGATTTAATGGGCTATGCCAGCCTTCCATGAGTATTTCACAGTTATACAACACTTCACTCACTTTTTGGATGTTTCCACAGAACTAGACCAATCATTATCATTGTCTCCTACAGGTGATCTTGCAACACAGCATCTAGGGAACAGGTTGCCAATCATATATTGGAATATATAGATACTCTCACTTCACTTTGGTGAAAATGTCAAAAAGCCATCCACTTCAACATCCTGTTTTCAGCTGTTTAAGAACACAGGAAACATGTATCCCACACATATAATGTGTTGATGTTGCAGAGACGTAATGTATAATGATGGGGTCCCCTGCACAATGTGGTGTGGGGCCAGTGTCTCCCATATCTCAAAGAAATCCATTGACATTTGGCTGAATAGGGGGCCCACTGACGGGTCGGGGGGTGAAGAGGAGGGGCGCTGCACCTGTCTTACACCACTATGTTGTTGAGGACATCTGTAAGAGACTTCATTCTTACATAGTCCTACATCTACCTACAGTGTGAGCTACACCCAGCAGTGAACACATAATGAACAGGTCACTGGCTTTGGACATTCATTATGGAATTAATGAATATACTGATCTTGAGGTTTCTCTCTCATACTTTGCAGACATGCTATGCAGTAGTCATTCTCTACTAATGCGCACCCACCTGTACACTTCAGGTTTAAAAGCAGGCATACTACCAAAAGTTACTATCTTTAGAACCAGAGTGATGTATTTAGAAATTGTATATAGAATTGGTACCAAGAAAGACTCCTTTAAGTAACTACCTGAGGAACTACAACCTTGCATAGTGCTGGTACCTGGCTACTGTGCAAGCACTATTAAGACCCTGCAGTATTACAACTTTTGCCGTGCTCCTCATGCCACCTACTAATCAAACAAAGC
The DNA here is from genome assembly GCA_963921515.1 of Calotriton arnoldi. Classification (NCBI taxonomy): domain Eukaryota; kingdom Metazoa; phylum Chordata; class Amphibia; order Caudata; family Salamandridae; genus Calotriton; species Calotriton arnoldi. The sequence continues at coordinate 185,876 of CAWUFW010018490.1, forward strand.
ATAGGGGAAATCACTGGGACACAGAACAGGTCACAATAGCATCTATTAATTAACTAATGTAAGGGGAACGAGAACAGATAATTGGTGCTGCATCATGTGTGACAGTAATATTACAGTGCAATATGCAGTGCTCACCGTTTGTTTCAAGCAATGTTCTGAGCTCATTCCAGGCAATTAAAAATTTTGTGATCCGTCCTTCGATTACACTTCTCATTCCATCTACAAATGGAGAAAATTGAAGAATAGCACAATGTAATCTCGGTCTACAAGTTATATTTTTGAGGATTATGGGTTAACGATCCTCACACTTCATCTAATTCAGTAGCCCAGAGTCTGCACTGAGCCATGCACTCATCAAATCTACAGCAAAGACTTCCTCTAACACCACACCCTGTTGTGGACAGAATTGCACATGCTTATGCAGGCCAGGCACAGAACATTCTATGACTGAGACTTAATAAGTGGTTTCCCATAAGAATCCTTCACAAGTGAAAGCATGCTATATTAACGTCAGGATCACGTACTATGATAACTCCCCCTTTCTCCAAAGACTTCAACTACACAGCCTTATCATCTAAATTTGCTGCATTAAGAATTCCTGTTGGACATCAAGAATGTAACAGTGGGTCTTTCTTAATTTCATATCAGTATCATCACCTCCATAGCACATGGAACAAAAGGATAATGCTACTTACTGTGTAAGCACCCGTTAGTGACATGTAGTGCTGTAGATTCACATGCTCTGCATACTCCTGCCATCTAGTGTTGGGTTCGGAGCTGTGCAAGTTGTTTTTTTTCGAAGATGTTTTCGGGTCACGAGACCGAGTGACTCATCCTCTCAGTGATACTGCGCATGGGAATCGACTCCTTTGTTAGATTGCTTTCCCACAGATGGCTACAAAAGGAGTGTAAAGAGTGTGAAAGAAAGAAGATGTCCATGCTAAATGTTTCCCATAAGTATGTATTGTAACTACAATAGCCACAGGCTTCCAGGGAGGAGGGAGGGCGCATGTGAATCTACAACACTACAGGGCACAAACAGATGCTTACAGGGTAAGTAACATAATCCGTTCGACGGCATGTGTGGCTGTAGATACACATGCTCTGCATAAACTGCAAAGCAGTCTCTCCTTAGAAGAGGAGCCTAGCCTTTGGGAGTGGCATCAGTTTGAAAAAGGGTACAGAGCACTGTTGGACCTACATTGGCTTGTTGGAGCGCTAAAACATCCACACAATAGTGTTTAGTAAATGTGTGTGGGGTAGACCGTGAAGCTGCCTTACAAATGTCACTGTGCGAAAAGTTCCTAAAAAGGTCACAGTAGCTCTCTTTTTACGAGTGGAATGTGCTCTGGAAGCAATTGGTACAGGTCTTTTGGCCTTAATGTAGCAGGTTTGAATACATTTGACTATCCATTTGGCTATACCGGATTTGGATATAAGGTTACCTTTATGATTTGGAGAAAAGGTTACAAAGAGTTGCTTTGTGTTCCTGAAAGTGTTAGTTCTATCTATGTAGAACATGAGTGCTCTTTTTACATCTTAATGCAACCACCCAAAAAATTGATTGTATTAAGAAAAAAGTCTCACAGACAGAAAGACACCAATGGGATCATTCAACGCTTAGAACCCATAGAGATGGAAAGAAGAGCGAGTGCATTACATAGCAGTTACGTTAAGATGAGACTGCAAGATAAGAATGAAGGGTACATCCACATAAGCAATACGCAAGCCCTTTTTGAAATGTAGCATTTCGCATAAATAAAGATATATACGATATATATGCACCGCTATATATATATATATATATATATATATATATATACACACACACCACACATAGACAATAACCTCCATACATATACATTTATCGATGATAGAAAAAGCTATCACCTCACTGAAGCTGAGAAACAGAAGTAGTATGAGCTGAGTAATCAGAACCATCGCACTAACCATAAAATGGTGATAGAGAAAGAAAGAAAGGGAGATCATACCACTCAACAAAAGAAATTGAAAGCGAACAATAAAAACAATGGTAACCGATTAGGAGCTCTTAATGAGAGAAAAACAAGACTATAACTAGGCCCAGAAGCAGGCCAAGGTGACAGAGGCTAAGTCATGGAGGCCTAGAAAAAGGTATCAAGCCTTATCATCCAACGGTAAGTCACATCGGAAAGAGCAATAAAAGAGAACGCATAGGTATAATGACTAAACCCGGAGGGTAGGATTTTGGGACACAGTACAAAACAAAATTAAAAGAGTTGTCCATGGAGAGAGTTACCAAAGGGGACAAGCAATCCAACAAGAAAACTAAGAGGATGAAACCATAATGTTCTAGGAACAGTTTCAAGTAACAAGGAATCCACCAAAAGGTGGATGAGCCATTATCACACAAAAAGAGACCACATAGAGTCTTTGAAAGTATAAAAATGTAGAAGCCTTGATGACACGCATGTGTATGAACTCCGAAAACGGAGATGTTCGCTGCAATAAGGGAAAAAGCCTTGCCTGTAGGCATTAAGTATGACAGATGCCCTGACAGGAAAAGTCATTGAGACCGGTGGTAGAATAAAGTCGGCACTTAAGTAGTACCAGACAGACAAAGAATCTGGAGGAAACCAAAAACAAGACAATCAACAGGACTAAGGAAGAAAACACATTTTTTTCCAGAAAAAACACACTTGTGAAATCACAAGAAGTGAATGAAATCTGTGCACCAGAGTAGCCCATTAAAAGTGCACTATGCTGAAGAAGAGTGAGAAGCTTGCTAAAACGTGAAGGACACAGAGAAAAGAATGTCCTAGCAGGAAATAATGGGCAGGGCAGTAAAGTGGACAACAGAGTAGAGACTGTGGCATGTGTCCCACTGCTCCAGTGGAAATTTAGAGCCGTTGGCGAAACAGAAGTACACAAGAAGGGTAGGCTCCTTGTAAGATGAAAGATAATAAGAGATTCACAAGAAAATGATATCACTGTACAAGCTATATAGAAACTCTCCCAGGGAGAGAAGATTTAAAGGTCCCTACAAGGGATACTAAATGTTATTTATCAACGTGAAGTGCCGGGGTAAAAAGTTTCAGCAGTTAGGATGCGAGTAAGAGCTCGTACACTAATGCACAAGTTACTAACTTGTGTAACGATATATCTGTAAGAGACAGTAGTTAGTGACAGATTCCTTACCTTAGAATATCCCCAGGCGTCAGGCTGGATCCGGAAAGTTTTGCGTAGCAGTACCCTTGCGCGGCCGGTAGGCGGCGTCGTGCGGCTCCGCGTCAGTCGTCGGCGTCGTGATCGCCGGGATGACGTCGCGGGCAGTACTGCAGGCGCCGCCCCTGCTCGCTGACGTCAGTTCTGTACACGACTTTCCGCGCCAGGAACGCAGAGCCATGCAAGAAGCTGACATAGGTGTCTGAAAAATACTAGGGCCCTGAAAGGGATGTCCTTAACCCTAGAAATCAGTTCGCAGAACGGGGAGGATGGGTGGGGCGGTAGGAATCTGTCACTAACTACTGTCTCTTACAGATATATCGTTACACAAGTTAGTAACTTGTGCATCTGAAAGAGACACGTTAGTGACAGATTCCTTACCTTAGAATAGATACCCCAGCAATACCAACCTCGGTGGTGGGTCTGCGAACAAAGATCAGACAAGGAAGTCCTGGAGGACAGAACGGCCAAAGAAGCCGTCCCTCCGGACCTGACTGTCAAGGCAGTAATGCTTTGTAAACGTGTGCAGCGAGGCCCACGTAGCTGCCTGACAGATAACCGGCAGCGGAACACCGCGGCCCAAGGCCGTGGTAGCAGCCTTTGCCCTGGTGGAATGGGCACGCAGCCCAACAGGAGGCTCCTTCTTAGCCAAAGAATAGCAGGTCTTGATGCACAAGGTAACCCAGCGGGAGATGGTCCTCTTGTGCACCGCCCGACCTTTTGGCGCCCACGTAGCCAACAAAGAGCTGGTCATCCACCCGGAAGTGTTTTGTGCGGTCGATATAGAAGGAGAGCGCACGTTTTGGGTCCAGACGGTGGAGCCTCTCTTCCTCTCTGGAAGGATGCGGAGGCGGCAAGAAGGTGGGCAAAGTGATGGTCTGCCCAATGTGGAAAGCAGTAACCACCTTTGGCAAGAAGGACGGACGCGTCCGAAGAACAACCTTGTCTGGATGAACAGACAGAAAGGGAGGTTTGCAAGATAGAGCCTGGAGCTCACTCCACCCGCCGAGCGGAGGTGATGGCCACCAGAAAGGCTGTCTTCAGAGTCAGAGAGGCGAAGAGGACAGTTATGTAGAGGCTCAAAGGGAGCGCACATTAAAAAGGTAAGAACCAAGTTCAAGTCCCACTGAGGCATCACAAACGGAACAGGAGGGAAGAGGTGAGTAATGCCTTTTAAGAACCTGTTAACAACAGGGGACTTGAAAAGGGAGGGCTGATCAGGGAGCCTGAGGAAGGCCGAGATAGCACAAAGATAACCCTTGATGGTACCCAGGGCAGAACCCTGTTGGGCCAGAGAGAGAAGGAACAGAAGGACCTCAGAAAGAGGGGCAGAAAGGGGATTCACAGCCTTTGCTGTGCACCATGCCACAAATTTGTTCCACCTGCAGGCGTATACCACCTTAGTGGAGGGACGCCTGGCTGCCAGAATCACATCACAAACTTCGGGAGGCAAGTCGAAAGGAATCAACTGCCGCCGCTCAATCTCCACGCAAGCAGGTGTAGACTGGACAGGTTCGGGTGGAGGACCGTCCCCTGCTGCTGCGACAGAAGATCCTCCCGAAGAGGCAGACGGATCGGGGGATCTACGCTCATATTGAGTAGCTCGGGATACCAAACTCTTCGAGCCCAGTCCGGAGCCACAAGAATGACTTGGGCCCGGTCGTGCCGAATCTTCTTCAACACTCTGGGTAGAAGTGGTACAGGCGGAAAGGCGTACAACAGGCCGCAACTCCACTCGCGACGAAAAGCGTCGCCGAGCGAGTGCCGCCTTGGAAATTCCAACGCGCAGAACTGATGACATTGCGCGTTCTCTTCGGTGGCGAATAGATCTAACCAAGACTCTCCCCACTGTAGAAAGAGTCCTTGCGCCACTTCCGAGTGAAGACGCCATTCGTGATCCATCATGCACCTGCGGCTGAGTTCGTCCGCCCTGGCGTTCAGGGAACCTGCCAGGTGTTGAACCATCAGGAACATGCCCTGATGTTCCAGCCATGTCCAGAGGCGCAGAGCCTCCTGACAAAGGGTCCAAGACCCCACCCCGCCCTGTTTGTTGCAGTACCACATGGCGGTGGTGTTGTCTGTGAACACCTGCACTACCTTCCCTTTGACAGAGGGAAGGAATGCCTTGAGTGCAAGTCGGATCGCCCGGAGCTCCAGAATGTTGATATGGAGCCGGGACTCCGCTGGAGACCAGAGGCCTCTGATCTCCGCCTCTCCCATGTGACCGCCCCATCCCAGAAGGGACGCGTCCGTCACAACTGTATGCTCTGGCTGGGGAAGGGAGAGGGATCTGCCCATGACCCATTGCCGGTTCGAGAGCCACCACTGCAACTGTTTTGCAGTCCCCTCCGAGATCTGGACGTGATCAGACAGGTTGCCCTGGTGCTGCGCCCACTGGAACTTCAGGTCCCACTGCAGAGCCCGCATATGCCATCTGGCATGATTGACCAGCAGGATGCAGGAGGCCATGAGGCCCAGCAGCCTCAGGGTCATCCGTACCGAAACCCAGGATAAAGGCTGAAAGATTGGAATCATAGCCTGAATATCCCGGACTCGCCGTTCGGGAGGATAGGCCCGAAACTGCGTCGTGTCCAGAACCGCTCCGATGAAAAGGAGCTGTGGAGAAGGAATCAGATGCGACTTCGGCACATTGATGGAGAACCCCAGCGAGTGCAGGAGTTCGGCCGTAGTCTGGAGGTGGGAGACGACTGCCTGGGACGAGCCCGCCTTCAGCAGCCAGTCGTCGAGGTAGGGGAAGACTGAAACCCCTGCCCGGCGCAGATGAGCTGCGACCACCGCCATCACTTTCGTGAACACCCGAGGGGCACTGGTAAGGCCAAAGGGGAGCACGGTGAACTGAAAATGCTCGGGGCCTACCGTGAACCGAAGGTAACGCCGGTGGGCCGGCAGGACGGGGATGTGGAAATATGCGTCCTGCAAGTCCAACGCTACCAACCAGTCTCCAGGGTCGAGGGCAGTCAAGACCTGAGCTAGGGTGAGCATCTTGAACTTCTCCTTCCGGAGGAAGCGATTGACGTTCCGGAGGTCCAAGATAGGACGCATGTCCTCCTTGTCCTTTTGGGCACCAGAAAGTAGTGGGAGTAGCAACCACGCCCTACTTCTGGGGTCGGAACACGCTCGATGGCCCTCTTGGTCAAGAGGGCCGTGACTTCCTTCTGCAGAAGTACCAAGTGATCCCCTGACATGCGGTGGAATTGAGGTGGCATGGCTGGGGGGGTGGTCTCGAAGGGGAGGGAGTAGCCCCTTCGGACAATGTCCAAGACCCACCTGTCCGAGGTGATGGTACGCCAGTGGGGAAGGTGATGGCGGACCCAGCCCCCTACTGGCGTGCTGTGCACCTGAAAGGAGGGACTAGGAGGGCTTGGAGGCCGCGGACGGGTTGGAGGTGGTGGCCTGACCCGCACGCTGGTTGCCCGATCCGCCACGGCGGAATCCACGTCCTCGGCCACGCGAAGACGCCTGCTGCGCGGGCCGGTGGCTGGGCTGCTGACGTGACGGGGCGCCCCTTCCGTGGCCACGATAGGGGCGAAAAGCAGAAGTCAGCGGAGGGCGTGTAGCAGAAAGGCCCAGGGACTTGGCAGTAGCCCGTGAGTCCTTAAAGCGCTCCAACGCATGGTCTGCTTTGGACCCAAAAAGACCGACTCCATCAAAGGGCATGTCCATGAGAGTATTCTGGACATCCCCTGAAAAACCAGTGGTTCTCAGCCAGGCGTGGCGTCGCAGCGCCACCGTCGTTGCAATAGACCTGCCCAGCGAGTCGGCGGTATCAAGGCCACATCGTATCGTGTGTTTGGCCGCATCCCTTCCTTCCGCAATGGCGCGGGAAAGCAGTGTCTGGACCTCCTCAGAACACTGGGGCAAAACAGTCGCCACCGAATCCCACAAGGAGTGGGTATATTGGCCCAAAAGACAAGCGGTGTTGATGGACCGCAAGCCAGCACTGGAGGAAGAAAACCCTTCTTCCCAAATTGATCCAGGCGTTTGGATTCCCTATCCGGAGGGGCGGTAGGGAAGGCGGTTTGGGAAGCGGAGGCTTGGACAACCAAGCTCTCAGGAGTGGGGTGGACAGAGAGAAACAGGGGGTCGCCCGGAGCTGGGCGATGGCGTCGGGACACGTTCCTATCCACAGGAGCCCCTGTGTTGGGCTTGGACCAGGCGCTCAAAAGAACGTCAGTGAGGGCGTCGTTAAACGGCAGCACAGTCTCCGTAGAGGAGGCTGCCGGCTGAAGCACCTCTGTCAAGATATTAGTCTTGACCGCCACAGAAGGGAGTTGGAGACGTAAGGCCCCAGCTGCCCTACGCAACACCGTACCAAAATTGGCTCCCTCCTCCGTAGCCACGGGAGGAGACAGCATGCCAGTGTCAGGGGAAGTATCCAGACCACTGGCATCCCCTAGACCCTCTGTCCAGTCCTCATCGTACTGACACTGTTGTGTCAGAGGGTCATCAGACCCCTCCCAGTCCTCCTGGTCCTCCTCTGGTTCAAAATAAGGAGGAGGAGGGACATTTGGGACCCAAGGTCCCATCGGCGCCGGAACCGGCGTCGAGCGACGTCGGTCCCGGGTCCATGTCCGGAGCCGGAAGGAACTGGGGGACGACGCCGCCCGGAGCCCCAGGCGGCGTCGAGAACGGCACCGGAGACATCGGCGCCGGCGGAGGTGTCGTTAGGTCGACCGGCGTCGATGGGGGTTGTGGAGCCGGGATCGAGGCCGGGGCCGGAGCCGGAGCCGGGATCGAGGCTGGAGGCACGGGCGACGCCGGGGCCGGAGCCGTCGGCGATGCCGGAGCAACCCCATCAGGGCCCGCGGGGCCCGAAGGCGCACCGGAGGGACCTTGAGGCCCGAAGGGCGGGCCATGGCCGACAGGAATTCCTGTATTTGGGCCGGATCCGCCCCCGAACCCGGGAAGGACGGGTATTGCGGGGGCGACTCCACAGGCATGTCCGGGGCCGCGGGGGCGGGGACGGTGCCGGGAGGGGCCTCAGCCGAGTCGCGAGACCGGCGAGGCGAAGTCCTAGAGCGACGATGCTTTTGGACTTTTTGTGTTTGGACTTAACGGACGAAGAAGACTTCGATGCCGACGACCGGTGAGGACTCCGCGATCGACCCCTGGACCTCTCACGCGACCGGGGCTTGCGCGGAGCCGAATGCCGGACCTCGAGGAGCTTTCGAGACCGCTCTCGCAAAGCTTTCGGGTTGAGGGCCCGGCAGTCGGAACAAGACTCCGTGTCGTGGCCTCGGCCGAGGCAGAAGAGACACTCCCGATGCGGGTCTGTGATGGACATCATCCGAGCACAGGCGCCGCAACGTTTAAACCCGGGCATCCCTACGACACCTTGAAGTCGATTCGAAGAAAAACAGTGAAAAAATTCACCAAAAAAGTTAGTCAAAAAATGACTAGGGCACTGCTCTTCCCGGATCTGCGCTTGCTGTCGCGGAAAAAGAAGAACTGACGTCAGCGCGCAGGGGCGGCGCCTAAGTACTGCCCGCGACGTCATCCCGGCGATCACGACACCGACGACTGACGCGGAGCCGCACGACGCCGCCTACCGACGCGCAAGGGTACTGCTACGCAAAAACTTTCCGGATCCAGCCTGACGCCTGGGGATATTCTAAGGTAAGGAATCTGTCACTAACGTGTCTCTTTCAGATACAGCTAATTATTCTTGTGCAAGAAAAGAATAATACCGAAAATCGATCTCTTGGGCACTGAGCCAATAGTCAAAGAAACAGAACATCTATGCAACAGGTGTTAAACCCATGTAGGGTCATAACAGAACCATAACCTGTCACCTACAGTGTAAGAAGGATAAGAATAATACCTGCAGGAAGTAGGAATACCACACCGGGTGTCATCAGTAGGCGGGATACACAGCCATAGACACCGCCGTGGAATGCTCAATCGAGAAAGAAATCAAGGGCCAACATCCCCCATACAAACTGAAATAGGTGGATTCAGGGAGACAGACGGGAGGAAGAGCAGAGCTAAGCTTCTGTTTCCCCCTGACTGTCGCGAAAACACTGCTGAGCAGAGTCAGCATGAGCACCAAAAAGGAGGGTGCCATCAAAAGGAATGTCAAGCAAAGTGGTCTGAACAGCCTCCAAAAAAGCAGAGGTTCATAGCCAGGTAGGACGACATAGTGCCACTTAAAAAGCCATGGCTTGACCTACCAAATAAGTGGTATCCATCCCACATCTAATGATTAATTTAGTCACTTATTACTCATCTTGGATCAACTGGGCAAACTCGTTCAGGGTGTCATCCGGAAGCGACGGCAACTGACATGTCAAGGAAGTCCAGAATATATGGGAAAAGCATTCAAGAATGCATGATGTATTAATGGAACACAAAGCAGAACTTGTGGAGGAGAAGATATGCCTACCACAAGCATCCTGTCTCAAGGAATCTCTGTCTGACAGAACATGAGGAAGAGCGTCAATATCATGCGAGGCCGATGCAGCCTGTAGCACAAGTTACTACTTGTGTAACAATATATCTGTAAGAGACATTAGTTAGTGATAGATTCCTTACCTTAGAATAGATTCCTTACCTTAGAATATCCCCAGGCATCAGACTGGATCCAGAAAGTTTTTCGCTAGCAGTACCCCTGCGCGTCAGTAGGTGGCGTCGTGCGGTTCCGCGTCCGTCGCTGGCATCGTAAGCGCCGAGATGACGTCACGGAGACTACTTAGGTGCCACCCATGCGCGCTGACGTCAGTTCTTTCTTTTTCCGCGCCAGTAAGCGCAGATCCGGTTAGAGCACGTACCTTAGTCACTTTTTGACTACCTTTTTTGAGACTTTTGTCTCCTGTTGGTTTCCTTGGTGCACGTAGGGATGCCTGGATTTAAGTCTTGTGGGGCCTGCAGGTAAGGAATCTATCACTAACGTGTCTCTTTTAGATCCACAATACTATGAGTAGGGTGCCGGAGGAGACAAGCCGGATCACCATGGACGGTCACTATGGGTGAGCACCGGCTCCACCCTTGTTTCGCCCTGATGGAGAATGCCAATTAGGGGATCAGTAGAGTTTTCTACAGATGGAAGAGTTAAATCCAAAATCAGAGCAACTCGCCGTAACATATCAGCCTCTTTAGCAAGACCAGGAGGGGAAAGGTGGTCTGAGGCTGGGGGGGGGAGGGGGGACGACTCTAATCCACTAGCTTCACCCAGTTCAGTTAGCCAGCTATCCTCCACAGGAGGCTGAGCAGCATCAGATATGGGGTGTAAAAACTCACTCATCCCCGTCACCTCCTAAACAGTGTTCCTCAGAAGGAAAAACACTGGAGGGCTCCACAGAAAGTAGAAGAAAGGCGGCACCATTTGCTTTGCACTCAACTGGTGCAGAGTTAGCTACGCCTCGATGTCGGAAAGGGGCATTGGCACGGTGTTAATTGCCGCTGCCAACATCGTCGTCGGCTGATCGGATACAAGTGCCAAAGGAGGGAAACCCGAACGGCTGTGCACCGGCGCAGGGACGGAGTCGACCATCGAACCTGAGGACCTAACTGATACCAAGGGTAAACCTGCCGGCATGGGCACAGTCGAGGCACCTTTCACCTCCTTGGTGCCTGAAGGCGGTCCAGGGGAAGATGAAGAGAGATGGCATGCAGAGAGCAATATTATGCTTGCATCTGGTCAGTCGCCGGGCTATAGGGTAGACAGGGAGGCACAGGGTGAACATGTGCAGGGAGTTCTCAACCGGCAAACGGAAAGAGGCGTGAAAGTTAGAATCTCTGCGTGGTCAAGTTGGGGGATGCCGCAACTCTGTGTCAAGAATTTCAGTGGGACGATGATGGAGAGTGACGTCCAAAGGATTTGGCTCCTGGACCGGGCCCGCGAACGGACCGCGCAGAGAGGTTGAGAGCCACGCCGACAGGAGCTTCATTCAACGTTCCCACAGTGCCTTCAGTAGAAGTAGATGACAGGAGTCGCACTTCTCGGAGTCATGGTGCTCTCCCAAGCACCACATACAAATGGAGTGAGAGTCCATGGACGACATTCGCTACCCACAAGGTTAGAACCCTGAAGGCATAAACAAAGTGCACTGTTTCAGCAATTAAAACGTCAAAGTAGGCCAAAAATCAGCCTGAGGTAACATCTTCTCCGGGTCCGCGCTGTAAGCACGGAAAAGAAGAAACCGACTTCAGCTCGTCGCAGAGGGGCTATATGGACTCAAGTGACGTTGCATACGTGGACGACATTGGCACGGAGTAACACAACGCCCTCTACAGACGCGCAGGGGTACCCCTGAAAAAATGTCCCGGATCGAGACTGGCACCTGGGATGTTCTAAGGTAAGGAATCTCCGGCTAGACTTCTCTATCAAACGTAATATGTGAACGTTTTGTCTGCGCAGATGTGCTGCAACTACTGCCAAACATTTTGTAAAAACTTGAGGTGCTGTGGTCACTGTGGTAGAACTTTGAATTGGTAATGTTTGCTTGTTATGACAAATCGGAGGTATTTGCGGTGTGCAGGGTGTATTGGTATATGGAAATAGGTGTCTTTTAGGTCCAGTGTTGTCATAATGTTGCCCTGTTAAAGTAGTGGAATAACATCCTGTAGAGTAACCATAAATAAATGTTCTGATAGGATGAATTGGTTGAGGGGTCAGAAATCTAAGATTTGTCTTGGTGACCCGTCTTTTGTGGGAATGAGAAAGTATAGGGAATATAACCCTGTTCCCTGCTGTTGAAGCGGGACAGGTTCTGTAGCCCCTTTGAGGATGAGGGCTTTGACGTCTTGCTTGAGATGACCTTGTGATAACCTGTGAGTGCGTGGTGGGATGCTGGGTGGCATGGTAATTAGCACCAGACTATAGCCATGTTGGATAATGGCTAGTACCCATTGGTCTGTAGTGATGGATTCCCAGACTGGGTGGAAATATTGTAGTCTGCCCTCACACAGGTGTGGAGTGGTCGGGGGGAGGGAGGATTAGGCAGTCACTGCTTTGCAGAGAGTGTTGCTCTGCATGCGGAGGCACCCCTGCCCCTTCCTTTGTACTTTCTGCCTCTGAAGGAACCTCTAAAATAGCCCTTACTGTAGGCGGACTGACCTAGTTTTCACTGGGAAGTGGAGGATTTATATGTACCCCTGTAGCCTGTGCAACGAAAAGACCCCCTAGGAGTGTGATCTGTAATGCTCCCATGGCTTTAGCTGTGTCAGTGTCCTTTTTCAACTTATCATCTTATCATAGGTAGTGTCTACTTGTGGACCAAAAAGGTGCTCTTAGTCAAAAGGCATATTTAACACTGTCTGCTGAACTTATGGTTTGAAACCAGAACACCCAAGTCATGCGTGCCATCTAAAACGCACGCTGGCATTAACACCCCTAGCAGATGTATCTGCTGCATCTTGGATGGAGTAGTTAGTGTGACCTGACCTTCTGTGCCAATGTGTTGTTCCCTTTTGCGGTGTTCCTCCGGGAGGTACTGTAAAAGTACATCCATCTCATCCCATCCATCCATCTCATCCCAATGGGATCTATCATTGCAGGCAAGAAGGACTTGAAAATTGTCAATACACCAATGATTAGCTGCCTGTGCTGCAACTCTCTTTTCAGCTGCATTTATTTGCTTGCTCTTCTTTTCAGGAGGCGGAGTATCTTCAGTAAACTGGTTGTTAGCTCTCTTATGAGCCATTGTGGCAACTATGGAGTGAGGTGGAACATGACCCCTGATAAAGAGTGGGTCAGAAGGTGCCACCTTGTATTTTTTGTTCACCCATGGGGTGATAACTCGTGCAAGGACTGGCTCTTTAAAAATGTCCTCAGCATGCCTCATCAAGCCAGGAAACATGGGTATTTCAATGTGTGGAAGAGAGGGCGTACCCGTACAACATAACATCCTGTTCTAGGAACTCTTTGTGCATCTCAACATTGTGGAAAGCAGCTGCCCTAGCAATTCCCTGTTGAAAAGAAGTGGCATTTTCTGGAGGGGATGGGCGAGCAGGATATAGGTCCGGATCATTAAGGGTAAGGGAAACAGTGTTGTATTCATCCAATGGGTCAGGATCCCCTAATGGCCCTTATAACCCCCCCATCAACTGTGCGTGGTGACCCTGAAGGTGAAACAGCAAGTGGGTCAGGAAGTGGAGATGTGGTAGGAGAGGCAGGGGGTGGTCATGAAGGTGGTGGTGGAGGAGGAAGAGGCTGGTGTGTAGGACTGGTGGCTTTGTCCTTCATCTTCCTTTTTTAAGGGACATGGCTGTTTAGTGACTCTTGAAAAGACAGCTTCCTCTTTGGTGGCAGAGAAGCAAGTATCCGACCTGTACCTAGCTAGATGTGAATTTCCCATAGTCGGATGTCCATTTTCTCGAGAATGGGCTCGACCGGAGACTCGGAAGCTGATGAAGATTTCAAAAGTTTCGGCTCCTTAATTTTTGGGATTGAGGATTTTGGTGGGGAACTGAGGTTCTTGCTTGGCACCGAGGTAAATGATGTCATAAGACCACTCACCTGAAACTCCAGGTGGTTCTACTTGGACGAAGATAGTCCCCAAATCCCTATGAAAGTGCACTAGGCGACGATGACATGAACAATGTAATTCTGTGTTCTCCCAAGGGGAAGGGGGGGTTGGGATAAGAGGAAGAAAGAAAGAATACGCCAAGCCGCCTCTGGACACCCTGTAGACTGTAGGGATGGCGTGTCTGGAACGTGGTTATAACAACATTGCGAGTGACCCTGAGCGGTGACACCCATGACAGATGAGGTTGGTTGCTGGCTCGATCCCAAAGGTCGGTCTCGGTCCGAAGAGGTCGATACTGAAAATTTGGCCTTGGTATCAGTTTTCGGAGCCGGGCTTAACCACTGTATGAGAAGGTTGTGAGGCCTACTTGGGTATTGGAGCAGGGTCAAGGGCCATAGTACTCACATGCTGACTGGATGGAAGGCTACGCATCCCCAGATCAATCTCCACATCAAAGCCAGAGCTTTCATCAGGGAGAATACCCATTCTTCACCTTCCAAAGCTGGCTCCCCTGGGCATGTTCTTTGCTGAAAATGTCGTGGGTGTCATCTCCGTTTCTGCAAGACATTTCAGACCCAAAGAGTTTTCTTGGACCAAAAGGAATGGCACGCGTCGCAGCGGGCTTCACGATGGTCCAGCAAAAGGCAAGTTCACACGAGGTGTTAATCAGTGTGCGAATATTTTGCGTGACAACGCGGCGCAAAATCTGAAGGGTGTGCGCGCTCCTTTAGAAGGGCATCTTCGATGGAAGCAAGTGCATGTGGAAGTAGGCCAGAGTCAGGCGGTGCCCTAAAGGGCAGTAGGTCGAAGCCCAAACCGCCGAAATTCAAAAGCAGCACAAAAGTGAAAAGCACGATCAAAACAATACCTTTGTAGACAGTAAAAGAACCGAAGAATCGTACTGAACGGAGTTGAAACATAGAGCAGAGGCACACACGTCCAACCCCCAATGGCAGAGACAAAACAATCTAACAAAGGAGTCGATGCCCATGCGCAGTATCACTTCGAGAGTCACCTAGTCTTGTGACTCGAAAGACTTCTTCAAAGAAAAACAACTTATTTATATATTCATTTATATTCATCCAAACGCCCTTGCGCTCAGGAATGCACTCGACAATGCTCTCACAGTCATTTATATATCAAACTTGAATCTTGAATATGGTGTAAATCTGCCCACACAGCGCCTGCCCCGTGCCACCACAACACTAGCTAATCCCTCTGGCACATCTGTGCTTTGAAGACCAAGCTGAGACCCCAAAGGATTAAATCTTCAGCTTGCCTTAATATAAACCTCTCATTAGTAAACTGGCTCAAAGTGAGTGTCATTATACTACTCACAACTTGCATGACTTTTCTTTAATTTGATAGCTTTTTCCTTTCTCATTTGTAGTGAACTTACAATTTACATGAAAAAATAATATATTAATATTTACCTTCAATGAAGGCTCACATGAGACCCCATGCCCAGCACAGGACAGGAAGGGCAAATTCAAAAAGAGACAATACTTCAATAGTACCGAAGTGACGTAACAAAAGCCAGATATAATGAACAAAGTGGTCGAAGAAAATTAAGGCAAGCCCAAAGGGAAAGTAAACGATCAGCAGGGCAAAGAAGGACAAGGTCTCTGATTGTTGACAGCAGTTGCACCTTGAAGCTTTTTCTTAAGTTAACATTCTATGTGGCATTCCAGTCAGAACTCCACAATGCCTTTACACCGTTGACTCCATCTTCAGATTGTATCTTTAAGGTCATCCATTTAAGTGTAACATTTCTGCATGAGTGTTCTGGACAAAAGTAAGCCAGTGCTCCTCTTCACCAGGGAGGAAGCTGATGCCATGTGGATCTATGACTGTGTCACACTAAAAAGCTGCAAACCTTTATTACAAGTAAGTCACATTTTCTCTTTCAGCACACATTTATTCCAGATTTACATTATGTTCACTGATGAGAAATTACTGAAATAGATTGCTTTGTATTAAATGTACTCTTGGGCTAGTACAGTCTTTATTACTTTGAAAAGCACAAATACAACCACTGTATATTCCAGTGTGTAATGATCAATATGACAGTACAATTGACCATGGTTGTTGCAGCATATTAAACAGAGTGGTTCTGATTTCCTTACGACTTAAATCCTGCCGTAAGAGAGCTGCGCCTCATATCAAGTGTATGTAATGCCCTTTCTTTTAACATAGGGTTCTAAAGAGATTCTGCGGTTTGGTTTAGATGAAGCATTAACACATTGTGGGTTGTCTCTAGATTGATTTGATAACCTTTCCAAAACCCCCACATTTTAGTAAGACCATTAATCCATTTTTCTGGTGGTGTAGGAAGGCAATCTTACAGGGAATACGAGGCATTATGTTGGGATCCATCAGCAGTCAGGTATTACTAGTTGGTGTCCGATGTGCTTACTGTCATTTTTCACAGATGTTTCAGGGCCACCAATGTGGAGAGACCAGAAACTGACTCTTCGAATTATTGTGCAATGGCATATAAGATTTTGTTGCATATTGCCATTGATCACTCATTTTCCAAACTAGAATTTTGTTCAGTTTGCAAAACATAGCTTTCTCCACATTTGAGGTGTTCCCGTCACTATGAAGGCCCGGTTTATGAGATAGTGGAGCCTAACATTGAATACCATTCAAACTAAGACCTTAAACATCAGCTGAAATTTCTCATTTTTCCACAAATATTTTCAAAGTCTTGAATGAATGGCCCCACAATTCAAAAACCTGCACACAAAGTGACGCACAAGTTACTAACTTGTGTAACGATATATCTGTAAGAGACAGTAGTTAGTGACAGATTCCTTACCTTAGAATATCCCCAGGCGTCAGGCTGGATCCGGAAAAGTTTTTGCGTAGCAGTACCCTTGCGCGTCGGTAGGCGGCGTCGTGCGGCTCCGCGTCCGTCGTCGGCGTCGTGATCGCCGGGATGACGTCGCGGGCAGTACTTAGGCGCCGCCCCTGCGCGCTGACGTCAGTTCTGTACACGACTTTCCGCGCCAGGAACGCAGAGCCATGCAAGAAGCTGACATAGGTGTCTGAAAAATACTAGGGCCCTGAAAGGGATGTCCTTAACCCTAGAAATCAGTTCGCAGAACGGGGAGGATGGAGTGGGGCGGTAAGGAATCTGTCACTAACTACTGTCTCTTACAGATATATCGTTACACAAGTTAGTAACTTGTGCATCTGAAAGAGACACGTTAGTGACAGATTCCTTACCTTAGAATAGATACCCCAGCAATACCAACCCCGGTGGTGGGTCTGCGAACAAAGATCAGACAAGGAAGTCCTGGAGGACAGAACGGCCAAAGAAGCCGTCCCTCCGGACCTGACTGTCAAGGCAGTAATGCTTTGTAAACGTGTGCAGCGAGGCCCACGTAGCTGCCTGACAGATAACCGGCAGCGGAACACCGCGGCCCAAGGCCGTGGTAGCAGCCGTTGCCCTGGTGGAATGGGCACGCAGCCCAACAGGAGGCTCCTTTTTAGCCAAAGAATAGCAGGTCTTGATGCACAAGGTAACCCAGCGGGAGATGGTCCTCTTGTGCACCGCCCGACCTTTTTGGCGCCCACGTAGCCAATAAAGAGCTGGTCATCCACCCGGAAGTGTTTTGTGCGGTCAATATAGAAGGAGAGCGCACGTTTTGGGTCCAGACGGTGGAGCCTCTCTTCCTCTCTGGAAGGATGCGGAGGCGGAAAGAAGGTGGGCAAAGTGATGGTCTGCCCAATGTGGAAAGCAGTAACCACCTTTGGCAAGAAGGACGGACGCGTCCGAAGAACAACCTTGTCTGGATGAACAGACAGAAAGGGAGGTTTGCAAGATAGAGCCTGGAGCTCACTCACCCGCCGAGCGGAGGTGATGGCCACCAGAAAGGCTGTCTTCAGAGTCAGAAGACGAAGAGGACAGTTATGTAGAGGCTCAAAGGGAGCGCACATTAAAAGGTAAGAACCAAGTTTAAGTCCCACTGAGGCATCACAAACGGAACAGGAGGGAAGAGGTGAGTAATGCCTTTTAAGAACCTGTTAACAACAGGGGACTTGAAAAGGGAGGGCTGATCAGGGAGCCTGAGGAAGGCCGAGATAGCACAAAGATAACCCTTGATGGTACCCAGGGCAGAACCCTGTTGGGCCAGAGAGAAGGAACAGAAGGACCTCAGAAAGAGGGGCAGAAAGGGGATCCACAGCCTTTGCTGTGCACCATGCCACAAATTTGTTCCACCTGCAGGCGTATACCACCTTAGTGGAGGGACGCCTGGCTGCCAGAATCACATCACAAACTTCGGGAGGCAAGTCGAAAGGAATCAACTGCCGCCGCTCAATCTCCACGCAAGCAGGTGTAGACTGGACAGGTTCGGGTGGAGGACCGTCCCCTGCTGCTGCGACAGAAGATCCTCCCGAAGAGGCAGACGGATCGGGGGATCTACGCTCATATTGAGTAGCTCGGGATACCAAACTCTTCGAGCCCAGTCCGGAGCCACAAGAATGACTTGGGCCCGGTCGTGCCGAATCTTCTTCAACACTCTGGGTAGAAGTGGTATAGGCGGAAAGGCGTACAATAGACCGCAACTCCACTCGTGACGAAAAGCGTCGCCGAGCGAGTGCCGCCTTGGAAATTCCAACGCGCAGAACTGATGACATTGCGCGTTCTCTTCGGTGGCGAATAGATCTAACCAAGGCTCTCCCCACTGTAGAAAGAGTCCTTGCGCCACTTCCGAGTGAAGACGCCATTCGTGATCCATCATGCACCTGCGGCTGAGGTTCGTCCGCCCTGGCGTTCAGGGAACCTGCCAGGTGTTGAACCACCAGGAACATGCCCTGGTGTTCCAGCCATGTCCAGAGGCGCAGAGCCTCCTGACAAAGGGTCCACGACCCCACCCCGCCTTGTTTGTTGCAGTACCACATGGCAGTGGTGTTGTCTGTGAACACCTGCACTACCTTCCCTTTGACAGAGGGAAGGAATGCCTTGAGTGCAAGTCGGATCGCCCGGAGCTCCAGAAGGTTGATATGGAGCCGGGACTCCGCCGGAGACCAGAGGCCTCTGATCTCCGCCTCTCCCATGTGACCGCCCCATCCCAGAAGGGACGCGTCCGTCACAACTGTGTGCTCTGGCTGGGGAAGGAGAGGGATCTGCCCATGACCCATTGCCGGTTCGAGAGCCACCACTGCAACTGTTTTGCAGTCCCCTCCGAGATCTGGACGTGATCGGACAGGTCGCCCTGGTGCTGCGCCCACTGGAACTTCAGGTCCCACTGCAGAGCCCGCATATGCCATCTGGCATGAGTGACCAGCAGGATGCAGGAGGCCATGAGGCCCAGCAGCCTCAGGGTCATCCGTACCGAAACCCAGGATAAGGGCTGAAAGATCGGAATCATAGCCTGAATATCCCGGACTCGCCGTTCGGGAGGATAGGCCCGAAACTGCGTCGTGTCCAGAACTGCTCCGATGAAAAGGAGCTGTGGAGAAGGAATCAGATGCGACTTTGGCACATTGATGGAGAACCCCAGCGAGTGCAGGAGTTCGGCCGTAGTCTGGAGGTGGGAGACAACTGCCTGGGACGAGGCCCGCCTTCAGCAGCCAGTCGTCGAGGTAGGGGAAGACTGAAACCCCTGCCCGGCGCAGATGAGCTGCGACCACCGCCATCACTTTCGTGAACACCCGAGGGGCACTGGTAAGGCCAAGGGGAGCACGGTGAACTGAAAATGCTCGAGGCCTACCGTGAACCGAAGGTAACGCCGGTGGGCCGGCAGGACGAGGATGTGGAAATAGGCGTCCTGCAAGTCCAACGCTACCAACCAGTCTCCGGGGTCGAGGGCAGTCAAGACCTGAGCTAGGGTGAGCATCTTGAACTTCTCCTTCCGGAGGAAGCGATTGACGTTCCGGAGGTCCAAGATAGGACGCATGTCCTCCTTGTCCCTTTTGGGCACCAGAAAGTAGTGGGAGTAGCAACCACGCCCTACTTCTGGGGTCGGAACATGCTCGATGGCCCTCTTGGCCAAGAGGGCCGTGACTTCCTTCTGTAGAAGCACCAAGTGATCCCCTGACATGCGGTGGAATTGAGGTGGCATGGCTGGGGGGGTGGTCTCGAAGGGGAGGGAGTAGCCCCTTCGGACAATGTCCAAGACCCACTTGTCCGAGGTGATGGGACGCCAGTGGTGAAGGTGATGGCGGACCCTGCCCCCGACTGGCGTGCTGTGCACCTGAAAGGAGGGACTAGGAGGGCTTGGAGGCCGCGGACGGGTTGGAGGTGGTGGCCTGACCCGCACGCTGGTTGCCCGAACCGCCACGGCGGTATCCACGTCCTCGGCCACGCGAAGCGCTTGCTGCGCGGGCCGTTGGCCGGGCTGTGGACGTGACTGGGCGCCCCTTCCGTGGCCACGAAAGGGGCGAAAAGCAGACGTTTGCGGAGGGCGCACAACAGCAAGGCCCAGGGACTTAGCAGTAGCCCGTGAATCCTTGAAACGCTCCAGCGCATGGTCCGCCTTTGAACCAAAGAGACCGACTCCATCAAAGGGCATGTCCATGAGAGTATTCTGGACATCCCCTGAAAAACCAGTGGTTCTCAGCCAGGCGTGGCGACGCAGCGCCACCGTCGTTGCAAGCGATCTGCCCAGCGAGTCGGCGGTATCAAGGCCACAGCGGATGGTATACTTAGCCGCATCACGCCCTTCCGCAATAGCGCGGGTAAGCAGTGTCTGGACCTCCTCAGAACACTGCGGCAAAACATCAGCCACCGAATCCCACAGGGAGTGGGTGTATCGGCCCAAGAGGCAAGCGGTATTAACAGACCGCAAGCCAGCACTGGAGGAAGAGAAAGCCTTCTTCCCAAAGTGATCCAGGCGCTTGGATTCCCTATCCGGAGGGCGGTAGGGAAGGCTGTTTGGGAGGCAGAGGCTTGGACAACCAAGCTCTCAGGGGTGGGGTGTTGGGAGAGAAACAGGGGGTCGCCCGGAGCCGGGCGATGGCGTCGGGCCACGTTCCTATCCACAGGAGCCCCTGTGGTGGGTTTGGACCAGGCACCCAAAAGAACGTCAGTGAGTGCATCGTTGAACGGCAGCACAGGCTCCGAAGAGGAGGCCGCCGGCTGAAGCACTTCAGTCAGGAGGTTAGTCCTGACGGCCACTGTAGGCAACTGGAGATTTAAGGCTCCAGCAGCTCTACGCAACACCGTTGCAAAATTAGCCCCCTCCTCCGTTGCCACGGGAGGAGACAGCATGCCAGAGTCGGGGAGGTATCCAGCCCACTGGCATCCCCAAGTTCCTCAACCCAGTCCGGGTCAAACTCGCACTGTTGTGTGAGAGGGTCGTCAGACCCCTCCCAGCTCTCCTGGTCCTCCTCAGGTTGAAAAGATGGAGGAGGAGGGACATAAGGGACCCAAGGCCTCATCGGCGCCGGAACCGGCGTCGGGCGGCGCCGGTCCGGCTCCATGTCCGGACCCGGGGAGAACCGGGGAACGACGCCGCCCGGAGCCCCGGACGGCGTCGGAAACGGCACCGGGGACATCGGCGTCGGCGGAGGCGTGGTTAGGTCAACCGGCGTCGATGGAGGTTGCGGCACCACCGGAACCGGGGTCGAGGCCGGGGCCGGAGCCGAGGCCGGGACGAAGGCTGGTGGGACAGGCGGCGCCGGGACCGGAGTCGACGGCGACGCCGGAGCAACCCCATCTGGGCCCGCGGGGCCCGAAGGCGCACCGGAGGGACCTCGAGGCCCGAAGAGGCGGGCCATGGCCGACAGGAATTTCTGTGCTCCGGCCGGAGTCGCCCCCGAACCCGGGAAGGACGGGTAATGCGGGGGCAACTCGACAGGCACGTCCGGGGCCGCGGGGCGGGGACGGTGCCGACAGGGACCTCAGCCGAGTCGCGCGACCGGCGAGGCGAAGTCTTAGAGCGATGACGCCGCTTAGACTTCTTGTGCTCCGACTTACCGGAGGAGCGCGAGGCTTGGATTCCGACGAACGGCGGGGACTCCGCGTCCGGCCCCTCGACCTCTCCCGGGACCGGGAGCTTGCTGCGGCGCGGAGCCGACTGCCGGACTTCAAGGAGCTTTCGAGACCGCTCTCGCAAAGCCTTCGGATGAAGTTTCCGGCAGTCAGGGCACGACTTCGTGTCGTGGCCTCGGCCGAGGCAGAAGAGACACTCGAGGTGGGGGTCCGTGATGGACATCATACGACCACATACCTCGCAGGGCTTAAAGCCGGGCATCCCTACGACACCTTAGGAGTCGTGAAGACTCGTTGAAGAGAACAGTGAAAAATTTCACAAAAAGATAGTCAAAAAGTGACTAGGGCACTGCTCTTCCCGGATCTGCGCTTACTGGCGCGGAAAAAGAAGAACTGACGTCAGCGCGCAGGGCGGCGCCTAAGTACTGCCCGCGACGTCATCCCGGCGATCACGACGCCGACGACGGACGCGGAGCCGCACGGCGCCGCCTACCGACGCGCAAGGGTACTGCTACGCAAAAAACTTTCCGGATCCAGCCTGACGCCTGGGGATATTCTAAGGTAAGGAATCTGTCACTAACGTGTCTCTTTCAGATACTTATGGTAAGACTGACTGCAGAACTTGCAAGGTGCTCCATTTGTGGCTGACACAAAAAAAGAAGAGAACTCCACATATTTAATGCATTTAGGAATCATGCTATACAACCTGAAAAATTCCATCGAAAAATGATGTCCAAAGTGACCGGGCATGAAGTTGCTACAGATATTTAGTCAAAAACAAGTTATTCTGGAGGGATTCCTCAGATCCAGCATCTCCATACAAAATACCTAATGAGTCCTAAGTCCAACAGCCATGCGTTCAAGTTGCAAAATGCATTTATACACCAAAGAGAGCATCTTCTCTTAAGTGAGGGTCCAGCGAGAAGCATGCTTCCAAAACAGATGGTGGAAAAGCAGTTTGAAGATGATGTCTACAGTGCAAGGCATTGTGGGCGTCAGTCAATTCATACTTACTTCATCTAAAGTTGACATCCAAAAACATTACGCGTGTAAAATAGTTTTTTTTCTGAACCCAGCAGTAGATACCAGGATGAACCACACTATCTAAATATAAAATAGGGTCACGCTGCAAAACTAAGACATACTGAGAGCATCTACTTGGTTATAGTGAGCCTTGATCTATACAGATTACATGCTGTTTGGTTGGATAGCCACTGACACCATAAGAGAGTGTAAATGGTATTGAAAAGGTTTGTTAAACTAACACACAAAGCTCACACCTGATCGAATATTACTCAGAAATTCAGTAATCTTCTTGAAATCTATATCAATGCAGTTCTGGAATCTTTTCACCAAATCTCTCTGGAGCGCAAGGATATCAGGCAGAAACTTCACCAGCCTCAACTCAGTATCCTGAAAAAAGTGAAACAAAATGCTGTTAGAAAGGGTGGAGATAAGACTTAAACAGAGAGCTGTGCCAGAGAAGTCTTGAAGGTGGCAAAGGAGAAGCAGGGGAACAAGGTGGAATAAAGCCATAAACCATGAAATTAAGTGACTATTCTCAGATGAAAAATGTAATTGAACTTCAACTGTGGTCCCACATGATTGGCATCTTCTCTCATATCAATGTGAATCTACAGAAGATTAATGCAAAAGACCAACGCTCTATTGCCTTAACACTCACCTTCTGCAGGAATTTCCACAGAATGGGTACAGTGTCCTTCCCATCCTTTTGCTGAGCCACATGCCACAGGTATTCAATAGATATCCTCTTTCTGCAGCTCCAAAGTTTGGAGCAGTGAACATGGCTATCCATGGGTAGGCTGGAAAGGAAAGTTTTGGGGTCACCATACACTATTTTCACCACTGGGTTAGAGCTGATCCTGTTGTCTTGACTGATCACCGTGTTCACCTCCAGCAACTTCTTCTCTAAATTCTACAAGACGAAAAAGTAAGAGATAAAAGGCATGATCTTCAAAAATTAATTAATAACAAGCCCATATGTTCTGGATAAAGGGCCATCACATTTCTTACACCAAACCTCCTTTGACTTCAGCCAAAAAATGCATGAGAGAACAAAGCTAAGGTCAGAATAACCGGGTGCATACTCAACGTAAAACCCAAAATACCAAGGCCTTCAAAAACAGCAGGACCTTTATGAACCTTTTCACATATGGAGATTGCTGCATCCTCATACTCACATACCCGTCTCCCCTCCCATATATTTTGACATCCAGCACATAGTGATTAAAATATATTTTGCATCAGTAACTTAAGAGTCTGTGAACTTGCCAAGAAATTTGTAAACCATTCTTTCAAATACTTTTTTGCTAAAAACTAAAATTACCTGTAACTGCACTTTCAGAAAGTAAGATTATATAGGACAGGCGTAAAGATATAAATCACGCCCCTTTCAAGTAAGAACTTTCATGCAGCAGGCTTGATTGACCAAATATTGACCAGATAAATACCTAACCACCAGTGGACCACATTCAATTTAGAAAGTCATACATCCACAGCATTAGTGGTGATGGAAGGTTGATGCAATAGGGCTGAACCTTCAAAACCCATACCAATTCCTAGGCGGGGATGAAGGACCCACAACATCAGCGAGGTGAAAAAGTTGAAACTCAGAGTCACAATGCTGAAAATGACAATGGACATATAGAAAGTAAAAAGGAGCAATATCTTGTCACGATCTGACTCTGGAATTAATTCATACTGGTCATTTTTATTTATTTATTTATTTAACAGAGTTTTATATAGCGCGAAAGTGACCAGAATCGGGTATCAAAGCGCTTTACATAGCACCAGTTGCATTACATGAGGACACATTCATTTTTTTTTGGTTTTGTTAGGCACAGGGAGATTAAGTGATTTGCCCAGGATCACAGGACGTTCAGCGTAATTGCCGAGACTCGAACCCAGTTCCCCAGATTCAAGGTCGACCGCCCTAGCCGTTAGGCCAACTCCTCTCACCGTAATTGTTAGTATTCTAAGGAGATCTATATGCATTTTATGTACTCCCAGAATTTGTCCTGCTTGTCTCCTATTTTTGACCCTCACATCAAGACGGAATCCTTTATATTTTTGCTCAATATTTGTGTTTCTATGAAAAGGGCAAATCTATATCACAGTGCAGGTACAAGGATGGAATGACTAAGCCCCCTTGTGCGCACAAACTAACCATGTGCAGCAGAAAATGTCTTATGTTTTATATGTATATAGGAAAATGGTTTGAATGTGTAACGAAGGTCATCCATTCTGCACTGAATTATGAACCAGACCTGTTGAGGTTGAAACGCATTGGTATTTTCGTCTGTGCTCGTATGCAGTAAAATTAAAATACCGCGACAAGACTGTGCCCTTTTGTTCTCTGTTAAGATCACAGAATAAAGTTTTTATATTTAAAAGAGCTGGTCACTGTAACGGATACACACCATACCACTACAATTGCGTGGTAAAGACTTGCATAGTATTTCAACACATTGTAAAGGTCAACGCATTGTAATGCCCACAGGATAAAGGCAAGCATGGTATTGATTATCTGTGTGTGAAGATCAAGTTTAATTCCCCACAGTCATAGTGAATAAAGATAATGCTCACATTTTCTTAGTTCCATCCAAATAGTGTTGGGCTCCTTGCTGGATAGCAAACAGACACACACGTCTATGCGCCAGCAAGGAGCCAAGATGCTGTTTGGATTTTCATTAGCCTAAAAAAGAATCCAAACAGTACCTGGCTCAATGAAAAAGTTACTTACCTTGGGTAACGCTCTTTCACGCAGCCTCTATCTAGCGGTATATTCCTCATCTTTTGAATAATCCCCAGGCGTCAGTCTCTATTCCGAAACTATTTTGCAAGACTCCAGTGCGCCGCAAGGTGGCACCACCCGGCTCTGCACGGACGGCGTTTCGCTCCGAAAATAACGTGCGGAGCCTCCACAGGTGCCACCCCCACAAGCTGATGTCAGTTGCTTTCGAAAGTGTATACGTCCCATAGACTTAAGATCTTATTAATAGATGGCCTCCTATCATACACCGGGGAGAATGGGTCAGTGAGGAATCTGCAGCAAGATAGAGTCTCTACCAGAAGAGTGTTACCAATGGTAAGTAACTTGTTCTTTTAAGAGACTTCTTCAAACAGATTCCTCACATTTTGAATAGATACAAAGTAGTATCTACTTGGAGGTGGGACTGTGTCTGGACTCAAAGCAGAAAGTCCTGCGGGACCAACCAGGTAAATGTCCCTCTCTGCGAACTTGACTGTCCAGACAGTAGTGCTTCCTAAGAGTATGGAGGGACGCCCACATAGCTGCCTGACAAATGCCCAGGATAGAGACTGCGCGCCAACACAATGATAGCAACTTTGACCTTGGTAGAGTAAGCACACACCTTCCTTCTAGCGGCTGTTTTTTGGTCAAAGCGAAGCAGATCTGAATGCAGAGCGCAATCCAGAGGGAGATGGTTCTTTTCTGATCATCCACCTGGTGTTCTTTGGTATGAACTTAGAGCTAAATTGGGGTCCCATCGCTGGAGCCTCTCCTCCTCCTCAGAGCGGTGAGGCAGAGAATAAAACGCTGACAAGGTGATGTTCTGACCAACGTGGAACGGTGTCACAACTTCAGGCAAGAAAGGTGCCTGTGTTCGCAAAACCAGCTTGTCTGGAAAGAAGGTGGTGTATGGCATGTTGACACAATGAGCTTGAAGCTCACTCGCATGCTGCACCGATGTAATAGTGACGAGGAACACTGTCTTGAGGGTAAGAAGCGGCAAGGGGCAGCTGTGAAGAGCCACAAAGGGCCTGCATTTTAGAAAGGTAAGGACCAAGTTAAAATCCTACTGTGGAATGACAAAGGAAGAGGGAGGAAACAAGTCTTGTAACCCTTTTAAAAACACATAACAACCAGAGACTTAAACAATGAGAGCTGGCATGGCAACCGCAAAACAAATAAAAGATACCCTTTAAGTGCACCCATGACATAGCCCAGCAAGACTAAGGTAAAAAAAATAACAAAACTTCACATACCTTTGTCTGGAGGTGCTCTATCTGCCGAGTGCTGCACCAAGCCACAAATTTGTCCCAACCACATCCATATACAGTTTCTGGAGAGGAACATATGGCTGCTAAGATAATATCAACCACCTTCAGAGGAAGGTGGAATGTTGTCAACTGTCGCCGCTCAATCTGAAGGTGGAGAGAGTGAATGCTCAGGTGCAGAACCGTGCCCTGCAGCTGCAAGAGCAGATTCTCCCAGAAGGGTAGCCTTATCGGAGGACATATGCTCAAGCCCAGGAGTTTTACAAACCATACTTTCCGTGCCCAATCTGGAACCACTAAGATGACTTGGGCCCGGTCTGCCCTGATTTTCTTGAGAACTTGGGGCGGAGTGGTGCTGACATTGTGTGTTCTCAGCAGTGATGAATAGATTGAGCCAAGGTTCTCCCCAATCATGTAAGATACCTTACTCCGCCTCCAGGTGTAACTGTCACTCGTAATCTGCAAGGCTCCGACAGCTGAGCTAGCTGAAAAGCATTGAAAGGGTACAAATCTAAAATAGGAAAAAGGCCTCTGTTCCTCTTGGGCACCAGAAAGTAGCGGGAATAACAACCACAGGCATGGATTTAGCACCCCAGCTAGTAGCATTTACAGATCAAAGCACCACGCTGGTTGAGGAAAAGACCCTTTTTCCTGAACGTCTCTACCTGTTTTGACTCTCTATCTGGGGAAGTCGTTAGGAACGTGTTGGGATTAGTGTTGCCTGCACCACCAAACCTTCATGGGAGGGGTGCCGAGATAAAAATTCCAGGTGTGCCTGGGGCTGGGCAGTGGTGGTGTGCAATCTGGCAAGGGGGCCAAAGCAAGGTTTGCTCAATGCCCCCAACAAAGAGTCTGTAAGGGCCTCGATGAAGAGGGGCTTGGTGGATATTTGCCCAGGCTGAAGGACTTCTATAAGAACAGTGATCTTGACCTCTAAGGTGGGAAGCTGTAGATCAAGGACTTCAGCTGTTCAAATCATTACCATGGCATAAGAAGCACTCTCCTCAATGGGAGGACCAGGAGGTTAGAGGAGCCGCGACTCAGGGAAGGTATCAAGACCACTAGCGTCCTGTAAATCGTCGTACCAATTCCCCTCATGATATGGCTGGTCAATCTCATCTGCCACATTGTCCAAATCCATGCCAAACAGGGGATGCAGAGTATGTGTTATCCCTTGTGAAGGCTTGGGTGGAGTAAGCGGTGCCTTGACAGAGATGCTTCAGAGTCAAAGAGCACATTAGGTATGTCTTAAGGCATTGATAGTCGGCATCAGCGTCGAAGTTCTGGGAACTGGCGTCAAACTCTGTGCCAGAGTTAGAATCAGACTGGGAGGCGGTCCCACAGTGGGCTCAGAGGGTTTAACTGGGCTTAGGGCAAACTACCTGGTGGTATTCCGAATAGAGAGCCTCTCAGCTCGAATGAAGGCAAGCTAGAAGGAGTCGGCAAGGATATGAAGAGCCGGAGCATGGCCACACAGGACTCTTAGATCTGTTTTGGTGTGGCAGATGTCCCCCGAAATTCTGGTTCTGCTGGAAAAAGTTACGATGTGGGCTCCGATGTCAACCAACTTCAGTTATGAGATCAAGTGATATGACACCGTTTCTAGTGAGTTAGAGTTCAGCTTAGATTTTATGTGTTTTTTCTTCTACTTACCCAACAACTTTAATCAAGATAGAGACCGACCCGTGGATTGACTCCTGCGACTTCTAGACCTGGAAAGGGACTAGGATCAAACTTTCAACTTGGAACAGTCCTGTTGAGGGGTCTTCCAGTGCTTAGCAATGTAGAGTTTCGCCTTGCGGTCTAGAATCACCTTCAGGTTCATCGACGCACAATTGCTGCAGGTACCACATGCAAAGCTGAGGAGGGTCTCTCACAGACATTTGAATTGTGACACTCCCTACAAGGTTTAAAACCTGTCATTTTAGGAGGAGAAATTTCCATTGCAGACTGTTGTACCATCTTAATAGGCAATAGCAGTCTCAAAGAGACAAGAGGACGCTTCGGATTCGCGTCTGGTGGCGGGGAGAGGAAGGAACTGATGTCAGCATGTGAGAGTGGCGTCTTTATAGGTACTGCATGTTATTTCTGGAGCGGAAAGGCATCCATGCATGGTGGAACCTACTGCCACAGAGAGGTACTACTGAAAAGTTCCTAGATCCAGTCGGACACCTGAGGAATTTTCAAAAAGTGAGGAATCTGCGGCTAAAAGTCTCTATTAGAAATAAAGGGAAAATGGCTGCCTATTTTTCAAGCACTGAAATTTTTGGTTGCTTCACCTCTGCCCTTCTGAATAACATTTAAATACCCTCTTGAGGGATCAAGCTAGCATAACTCAAAACAGTTTAAACCCTTGCCTGTCCAACTGATGTATATATAGATCATAAAAGGGTTACCACAGGAAGCCCTTACAAAATAAATACATGTCATGAGGCAGCTAAGGGTCCCCCCCTGGCCTTGCAGTCATTTTATTTTTATTATAAAAAAAATGCCCCCGACCCCGATAAGGGAAAAACTCCTCCTTCCTTGGCCTGAGGGTGGGGGAAAGGAGCTTGCCGGTGGTTGATCCCTTCTGGCCACTGGCATATTCCCCAATGAGGTGGCCTGGTACTCACTTTTGTCCACCTCATTAATGTTATTCACATCAATAGGGATGTCACATTTAATGCTAGTTTCAGTTATTTATATTTTGCCTATCCGGTTTTCAAAATTCGAAGCGTCTTAGCGTGATTCTCAAGCTTGCGCCCAGACTACGGCCACGCCCCTTGATGCCGACCCTCTTAAGGGACTGGGAAGCGCTTCTGTGCAGCGGGCGCTCCAATGGAACCAAATGCACAAGTTACTTACCTTCGATATATCTGTAAGAAGCACAAGTTACTAACTTGTGTAACGATATATCTGTAAGAGACAGTAGTTAGTGATAGATTCCTTACCTTAGAATATCCCAGGCGTCAGGCTGGATCCGGAAAGTTTTGCGTGAGCAGTACCCTTTTGCGCGTCGGTAGGCGGCGTGCGGCTCCGCTCGCGTCCGTCGTCGGCGTCGTGATCGCCGGGATGACGTCGCGGGCAGCGCCAGGCGCCGCCCCTGCGCGCTGATCGTCAGTTCTGTACACGACTTTCTGCGCCAGGAACGCAGAGCCATGCAAGAAGCCGACACAGGTGTCTGAAAAATACTAGGGCCCTGAAAGGGATGTCCTTAACCCTAGAAATCAGTTCGCAGAACGGGGAGGATGGAGTGGGGCGGTGAGGAATCTATCACTAACTACTGTCTCTTACAGATATATCGTTACACAAGTTAGTAACTTGTGCATCTGAAAGAGACACGTTAGTGATAGATTCCTTACCTTAGAATAGATACCCCAGCAATACCAGCCCCGGTGGTGGGTCTGCGAACAAAGATCAGACAAGGAAGTCCTGGAGGACAGAACGGCCAAAGAAGCCGTCCCTCCGGACCTGACTGTCAAGGCAGTAATGCTTAGTAAACGTGTGCAGCGAGGCCCACGTAGCCGCCTGACATAACCGGCAGCGGAACACCGCGGCCCAAGGCCGTGGTAGCAGCCGTTGCCCTGGTGGAATGGGCACGCAGCCCAACAGGAGGTTCCTTTAGCCAAAGAATAGCAGGTCTTGATGCACAAGGTAGCCCAGCGGAGATGGTCCTCTTGTGCACCGCCCGACTTTTTGGCGCCCACGTAGCCAACAAAGAGCTGGTCATCCACCCGGAAGTGTTTTGTGCGGTCAATATAGAAAGAGAGCGCACGTTTTGGGTCCAGACGGTGGAGCCTCTCTTCCTCTCTGGAAGGATGCGGAGGCGGAAAGAAGGTGGGCAAAGTGATGGTCTGCCCAATGTGGAAAGCAGTAACCACCTTTGGCAAGAAGGACGGACGCGTCCGAAGAACAACCTTGTCTGGATGAACAGACAGAAAGGGAGGTTTGCAAGATAGAGCCTGGAGCTCACTCACCCGCCGAGCGGAGGTGATGGCCACCAGAAAGGCTGTCTTCAGAGTCAGAAGACGAAGAGAGACAGTTATGTAGAGGCTCAAAGGGAGCGCACATTAAAAGGTAAGAACCAAGTTCAAGTCCCACTGAGGCATCACAAACGGAACAGGAGGGAAGAGGTGAGTAATGCCTTTTAAGAACCTGTTAACAACAGGGGACTTGAAAAGGGAGGGCTGATCAGGGAGCCTGAGGAAGGCCGAGATAGCACAAAGATAACCCTTGATGGTACCCAGGGCAGAACCCTGTTGGGCCAAAGAGAGAAGGAACAGAAGGACCTCAGAAAGAGGGGCAGAAAAGGGGATTCACAGCCTTTGCTGTGCACCATGCTACAAATTTGTTCCACCTGCAGGCGTATACCACCTTAGTGGAGGGACGCCTGGCTGCCAGAATCACATCACAAACTTCGAGAGGCAAGTCGAAAGGAATCAACTGCCGCCGCTCAATCTCCACGCAAGCAGGTGTAGACTGGACAGGTTCGGGTGGAGGACCGTCCCCTGCTGCTGCGACAGAAGATCCTCCCGAAGAGGCAGACGGATCGGGGGATCTACGCTCTATATTGAGTGGCTCGGGATACCAAACTCTTCGAGCCCAGTCCGGAGCCACAAGAATGACTTGGGCCCGGTCGTGCCGAATCTTCTTCAACACTCTGGGTAGAAGTGGTATAGGCGGAAAGGCGTACAACAGACCGCAACTCCACTCGTGACGAAAAGCGTCGCCGAGCGAGTGCCGCCTTGGAAATTCCAACGCGTAGAACTGATGACATTGCGCGTTCTCTTCGGTGGTCGATTAGATCTAACCAAGGCTCTCCCCACTGTAGAAAGAGTCCTTGCGCCACTTCCGAGTGAAGACGCCATTCGTGATCCATCATGCACCTGCGGCTGGGTTCGTCCGCCCTGGCGTTCAGGGAACCTGCCAGGTGTTGAACCACCAGGAACATGCCCTGATGTTCCAGCCATGTCCAGAGGCGCAGAGCCTCCTGACAAGGGTCCACGACCCCACCCCCGCCTTGTTTGTTGCAGTACCACATGGCGGTGGTGTTGTCTGTGAACACCTGCACTACCTTCCCTTTGACAGAGGGAAGGAATGCCTTGAGTGCAAGTCGGATCGCCCGGAGCTCCAGAATGTTGATATGGAGCCGGGACTCCGCCGGAGACCAGAGGCCTCTGATCTCCGCCTCTCCCATGTGACCGCCCCATCCCAGAAGGGACGCGTCCGTCACAACTGTATGCTCTGGCTGGGGAAGGGAGAGGGATCTGCCCATGACCCATTGCCGGTTCGAGAGCCACCACTGCAACTGTTTTGCAGTCCCCTCCGAGATCTGGACGTGATCGGACAGGTTGCCCTGGTGCTGCGCCCACTGGAACTTCAGGTCCCACTGCAGAGCCCGCATATGCCATCTGGCATGATTGACCAGCAGGATGCAGGAGGCCATGAGGCCCAGCAGCCTCAGGGTCATCCGTACCGAAACCCAGGATAAAGGCTGAAAGATCGGAATCATAGCCTGAATATCCCGGACTCGCCGTTCGGGAGGATAGGCCCGAAACTGCGTCGTGTCCAGAACTGCTCCGAGTGAAAAGGAGCTGTGGAGAAAGGAATTAGATGCGACTTCGGCACAGTGATGGAGAACCCCAGCGAGTGCAGGAGTTCGGCCGTAGTCTGGAGGTGGGAGACGACTGCCTGGGGACAGAGCCCGCCTTCAGCAGCCAGTCGTCGAGGTAGGGGAAGACCTGAAACCCCTGCCCGGCGCAGATGAGCTGCGACCACCGCCATCACTTTCGTGAACACCCGAGGGGCACTGGTAAGGCCAAAGGGGAGCACGGTGAACTGAAAATGCTCGGGGCCTACCGTGAACCGAAGAGTAACGCCGGTGGGCCGGCAGGACGAGGATGTGGAAATACGCGTCCTGCAAGTCCAACGCTACCAACCAGTCTCCAGGGTCGAGGGCAGTCAAGACCTGAGCTAGGGTGAGCATCTTGAACTTCTCCTTCCGGAGGAAAGCGATTGACGTTCCGGAGGTCCAAGATAGGACGCATGTCCTCCTTGTCCTTTTGGGCACCAGAAAGTAGTGGGAGTAGCAACCACGCCCTACTTCTGGGGTCGGAACATGCTTCGATGGCCCTCTTGGTCAAGAGGGCCGTGACTTCCTTCCGTAGAAGCACCAAGTGATCCCCTGACATGCGGTGGAATTGAGGTGGCATGGCTGGGGGTGGTCTCGAAGGGAGGAGAGTAGCCCCTTCGGACAATGTCCAAGACCCACCTGTCCGAGGTGATGGTGCGCCAGTGGGGAAGGTGATGGCGGACCCTGCCCCTACTGGCGTGCCGTGCACCTGAAAGGAGGGACTAGGAGGGCTTGGAGGCCGCGGACGGGTTGGAGGTGGTGGCCTGACCCGCACGCTGGTTGCCCGATCCGCCACGGCGGAATCCACGTCCTCGGCCACGCGAAGACGCCTGCTGCGCCGGGCCGGTGGCTGGGCTGCTGGCGTGAAGGGGCGCCCCTACCGTGGCCGCGATAGGGGCGAAAAGCAGAAGGCAGCGGAGGGCGTGTAGCAGAAAGGCCCAGGGACTTTGCAGTAGCCCGTGCGAGTCCTTAAAGCGCTCCAACGCATGGTCTGCTTTGGACCCAAAAGACCGAGCTCCATCAAAGGGCATGTCCATGAGAGTATTCTGGACATCCCTGAAAAACCAGTGGTTCTCAGCCAGGCGTGGCGCCGGAGCGCCACCGTCGTTGCAATCGACCTGCCCAGCGAGTCGGCGGTGTCAAGGCCACAACGGATAGTGTGTTTGGCCGCATCCTTCCTTCCGCAATGGCGCGGAAAGCAGTGCCTGGACCTCCTCAGGGCACTGGGGCAAAACATCCGCCACTGAATCCCACAGGGAGTGGGTATATCGGCCCAAAAGACAAGCGGTGTTAACGGACCGCAAGCCAGCACTGGAGGAAGAAAAACCTTTCTTCCCAAACTGATCCAGGCG